>JAMKCH010065281.1:0-94097 GCA_023653785.1 Ophioderma brevispina | reverse complement strand
TTTACCTTTTAAATTACGGTAAACCCCAATTATTCAATAATCTTTACGCTTTATTACCTATACCTAACATAAAATTACAATTTGGAAGAAGAAAAATGTAAACAAACAGTGGCTAAAAAATAATACTACACATTTTGAAAAAAGGTAGAATTTATATGCTGACCGTTATTATATTTTCCGTAATATTACGTTCTTTTGTAACTTACTTGTTTTTAATACAAACTATGAAAATCGTTTTACGTATAAAATGTGTTAAATAACGTCGTAAGTAAAGTCATTAAAAAATGCAAAATCTTATTTTCCCTGTCATTTTTAAAAATAGTTTTGAAAACTCTTTCCTCCTTTTTGTATTATATTTAGTTTAATTTGAAAAAAGTAGTACACACACATATATATATTGGATTTAGCATCTGTTAACAGTAAAGTCATATAGTGTAGTGGATAAGGTTTAGGACTTGTAATCTTAAGGACCGGGTTCGATTCTATGTAATGTACATATATAAGTTTATTCATATGATGATTAAGTAATTGGTGACATTAGAAATGTGTTATTACCATATAAAACAAAGTGTGTAAACTGGTTTAAATCTTTATTTCTTCACGTTTTCCCTTTGTTTATTGTCTTTTTTTCTCAAAATTGTTTGCCTGAAATATATAACTTTTTTACAACCACGTGGTAACGTAAATACAACGTTTGTAGGATGCCATAGCTACAACGTGAAAATTTGGTCATAGGATTTTATTAACGTTTTAATTCTTAATATTGTTTAAACAAGTCAAAAACCAACAATGACGTTGAAGCTGAGATTTTACGCCGTTATTTTACGTTTCCTGCAATGGTTTCGTATTTTTACGGCTCCAGGTATTTTACGTTCTGCATGTAGTGAGTCCCAGCTGCCAGTCAAATGCCTGTTTTTTACAAGTTTATTTTTAACAGTGCAGAAGTTGAGATATTTCCTATAGGTTTGATAATGTACACCAAGCACTTTAAATCATGCAGGGTTTATGATCATTAGAGGGGTATACCCTTACAGAATTAGAAAATAAATAAATGCCGCTTCCTTTTTTCAGGCAGTAGAGCTAATGCAATGTATGCTTAAAATGTGGACATTTTCACCGATTTTAGGATAAATGCAAAAACAAGAAAGGTGAAGTTGGCGAAACCTTTTGTACGCATAGCGGTATCCCGGAGTGGTATCACATTCGTCGATATGGGAAAACAAAATCTATATTTTCTTAGCAATATCTCAAATTAATTATATTTAATGATTTGAGGCTTGGTGTAATTGAAGAAAACGACATTTTAAACCAATTGGCAAAATATCACAAAATTGGACGTCAATATGTCATCATCATTGCTGGCCATTGTGATCGATGGAGACTCGCTGTCAAAGTTTAGGGATGTCTCTTTTATCCATCCTGACATTTTTTACGCTTCCACTCACTGTTTTTACCTACCTCGTGCATTATGTACACATTTTGACCACCCTGTTTGCAAAATTAGCGATCAGCATGCAAAAAGTTTTGCATGCCTGAATAAGCATTTTCTTTACCTACATTATAAACAGATAGCTTTCAAAAATTCAAATCGGCTCTCTGAACGAAGTAGGCCTACAATAGGAGGATAAAAGCACACCCTAACTTGGATTTGACTTTTTTAGAACTATATATCGATCAGCAATTACACTTTACACACTAAATTAACAATCTAATTGGTTTGATTATTAAAGTATTGGCTATTATCTCCGACATCTAAGTGCATTGAAGCTCGTGTTTGTATTGATTGATTGATTACTGTAATTACTACTACTATAATTAGTATGATTACTATGATTACTAAATAATATTTAGCATAATAGCTCATTAATTAAATTTAAATGCTAAAACACTTGCGTCATTTGAAACTATGGCTATGGTATACTACAGGGTGACCCAAAAAAATGTAACCCATGCATGAAAAAATATCATATTTAATAGGCTGCATTTTGGTTCACTCCTATCTAGATCTATAAATGCAATTTATCCTCTGAAAGTTGAGCTTTAGAAGACCTATATGTGTTTACAATCACAGATTTAATATTTTTTGGATGGGATATACTTGTTGTTAGCATCTCAAAATAGTGATATTGTCTAAGGCCTATCCCGTTTGCATTTTATTTGCATGGCAACAGGGCTCATCCGACTTATAGATCTAGAAATACCAATCTAGTCTTGATGTGATTAAACAAACACCTTCCCCCCCCCCCAAAAAAATGGTTATTGTTTGTTGAAAAAAAATATTTTCCGGTCAGGCAAATAATTCATTGAGTGGACTAAGAGCTTCTAAGTATTAAGCATTAGATAAATACCTATTGTTGTGTGTGTGTGGGGGTGGTATTTTTAGCATTTTGTAAAAGGGGAGCAACGTAATATGATTTGATTTGCTTGGCATTCTGTGCCTCACTATTACTGTATGCTTCCTTATTTTGCCTCACTGTGATGTCTTGAGATTTTTTGTTATGCGTTAATTAAAAGCCACTGATGTTTGTGCGAGGAAAAAAAATTCATTGTTTGCATTACTCAGTACAATTAAGATATATTCCAGTTAAGTGTTAAGGAATAAAGCGTGATGTGCATTAAGCGAAATATTTTTAAATGCTCCATTCTTTGGTAACCAGAGAGTAATAAGTATTTATTAACACTTAAGTGCCCAAGGGGGGGGGGGGTGGTTTCCCTAAGTAACCCAACATGTGATTTTTGCGATTTCCTCGGTTACGACTGGCAAATTTTTTCAAGGATTTTTTTTGCTAATTGTCTGATTTATGAAATACGCTTCCTCCTCAGTGATACTTAAAAAATTCAATCCGCCCACGGCTTCATTACAATAATTAGGTTGTCCCTAGGAACCCCCCCCCCCCTTGGGCACTAACGTGAAAGTGAAAAATCAAGATATTTTAACTATTAACAAAATTCAATTAATTAAATCTTGTGATTTATTTGCCTGAGATATATACCTTAGGAGGCAATTAGTATAATTAATTAATACTTTAAATCAAATAACCTTTTATATCCTGATAGCATCATTTTAATTTTGTCATAACGTGCTCTTAACTGTGTTAAGTCTATGGGAAAAATAAGGTTATTTGGAAGTTTTTGAGAAAAATCAAGATGGTATAAATTTGCTATATTTGTCATGATTATTTTAATTGGTTTTATTCCAAGAGATATATGATTAAATTTTGGTTCAAAACCTTATATTGGAATTGCTGAGGATGTAAATGTGCCGAACCACTCCTTTTCGGAGAGTGACAATTTCAATGTGGCCGTAGGTCATAGGTCAAGTTTTGGGATTTCATTTTTATTGTGGGTAGTGGTTTACGTGACCCCCCATTTACTTGTGTGAGTGTCATGATCAAACTCTACTACCTGTAATTGGTTTCTCTGGGTTGGGCCCTAGGAACCCCCCCCCCACCCCTTGGGCAACTAACGAAGTTTTTTTTAGCTTGGGCACTTAAGTGTTTTAAAATTAGACAAAATTTTAGCAATATAATAAAAAGAATGAAACAAAACATACATGAAATTTAAAGTGAATTATCGGTTGAAAGAAATGCTATAATTATTAAAACAAAATAGAAATGATATAGCAATAGCGAGTTCACATTTTATAATGCAACTCATTATATAGTACAACTACATATAATAGAAATAATTAGTTCGCACTTTGATGAATGAAAGTACTCGCAAACAACGAAGGAACTCGTACTCGCATTTCACTCGTGAAATCCAACTCGCATTCATAGACTCGCATGTCTCAACTCGCATCTCTCCGCTCGTACTGTACTCGCGACATGCATGGCCTTGACCCCGTCTCCGTAATTTGCGAATAAAAAAGGCAGGAAATGCGAGTACCAAGCGTGCGTGTTGTCATGATAGCGAGTTATACTTCTATGGCATACTAGGCGAACCTGAGCACAAACATGAATCAATGCAGCCATGGCAACCACTTGCTCAGCTCAAGTGGATATAAAGAGGTGTGTCAAGTCGAGCCTATCAGTTATATCTCATTTTTATACCATGTTTATATCTTGTATTGCAAGCTATTGTGTCATCAAAAACAAGAAGGCGTTTGTAAGGACCAACATATGCATTAGTACTTTTCATTTTTGTGTGAGATAAATTTTTAGGGACTTTTCTGAACTTGTAGATTTTCCCCTTGACCCCACACCATTGAACGCCTGGCACTGCCCAGTGTCAAACTTTTCCAGTTCAAGGGTTATGAGGTTACTTCATGGAATGGTGAAAACAAGACTAACCCTCATGGGTGCTTTTTCTGTTCTGGTTATAAAAGACACATGACGTCCATCCTACATTTGTACCAGTCAGCTCATTCATTCATAATATATTATGTGATCGCGGGGGGGCACTTGTATTAAAAAAAGGGGGGTGGATATGAGTGCCGTTGAAAGGACTGTCAAAATGCAACCCTAAACACGTATTTTCACCGACGAAAAACAAGCTAAAAAACATACCCTAAACAGTTATTTTTATCTGTTATGAACACCTCAACAGTATTGCCTACGCAGTTCATTGAATCGTACATATACCCTTTATTATCTTGCTTTGCTTTATTCCCCAAGTTCCGATTACAATTAAGTTGGATGATTTTGATCCCGACTTAATGAGATATAACATGACAATTTCAAAATTAAAAAAAAAAAAACACTTTTGTTACATATTTTGCTGTTTTTGACACCCTAACACGATTACGCGGACATCGCCTGTTGGAAAAAGGACACCATCTTTTACGCGTTTCTTGTTCACGCATCAATCCACCTTTGGAATACAAGTGCCCCCCCCCCGGATTTTTCCTTCCTTTCCTCAAGCTAGGCAGATGGAGTTGTCAAAATTCGTATGAAATAAAATTTGCTTCATGTAAGCAAGCCCAGGATGCAATGGCAGACTTGATAATAATACTCATTTAGGTGTGACCACTCTTGTACATTCTTCTTCTACTACTTTTTCTGCATTTTTTTATTCTGGCAAATTACATGACCTGCCTTGACCTCTCTGTTTAAAATAACTACATATTCGATATCTATGATGGGATTGGCGGACTTAAAATGGAAAGTACTGGGTACATGTACCACCTCTTGGCCCATTTATTTATTGACTTATTATTCATCTTCACCCGTCAGTGTGGCATGCATGAAGCGGTTGTCTCGTTACTTCCATAAATATCCTGATTCAACGACACGGACCCTTTATTATAATGCATAAAAATTTGGCCTCTTTAAAATTTGCCCGCGACCATTAGGTAAATCTTTTAAATTGAAATCGAGACAACCTTCTTTTTTAAATGTTAGATGGACCCTTCAAGCTGCTCGAGCCTGTACATGGAACTCTGAAATCTAGCCAGTTTAGTAGGCCTATATTACTAATTTCTATATCATATTTTATACTTGCTTATTATGTACACGGGCGCGGGCACGGGCACGTGTATGGAGGTTACCACTTCTACCTTTATCTGATAACGGGCTGGGGATACACGGTCATCATTCAGCAGCAAAAAGATATATCTGGGACACATGGCTGTTGCCCGGGTGTTGGCCCCTGGTGGCGTTACATGTTATCCTCCTCTCTTCAAGCTGCTGCAAGCGCATTATAAAAATTCATGATAGCTACGAAGTAAAACTTGTAAATAAAACAGGGTCTCTACGGACCCTATTTGTATGGTTGTGTACCATGCCATTGAATTTGTTTGCACACACACACAATATACAGTATATAGCGGGGTATATGCTAGAAGCTGTATATGGTAATGGATCTGATGGTCACCTCGGCGTTACGATCACAAATTTTGGTGAATTAGGGGTTATTCATGGATTTTCATGAGTAAACGTTGTTTTGGCCGAGGGGCAGGCGGCGCCGGGCGTCGCGAAGCGACCCCCAGCCTATGGCAAGCCATAAAGGCCATAAGTATTTGCTGCAACGCGTTGCGGAAAGTAGAAACGCGTTGCGACATTGGCAACGCGGTGCGACGTCGGCCAATCAAAAGCATGATTTTCTGTGACGATTTAAAAAAATTAGGACCACAACGCGTTGCTAGATACTTGGCAACGCGTTGCTGCAAAACCTCACAACGCGTTGCGAGCTTCACAACGCGTTGCAAGCTTCCACAAGCGTGCTAAGGTCCACAAGCATAAGGGTCATAACCGTATTGGCGCCACGCGTTGTGAGAAAGTCACAAACGCGATGGCGAAAACTTTCGGCAACGCGTTTGCGTGTCGGCCAATCAAAATATGAATTTGTGGGACGTATTTCAAAATATAAATCTCACAACGCGTTGCGACTTTCACAACGCGTTGCAAACCTTCGAAAACGCCGTGCGGCAATTACCGTTATGACCCTATGCCTTCACAACGCGTTGTTGATATTTTGCAACGTGTTGGTGAAGGCTCTGCAACGCAGTTGTGAAGGCTTGCAACGCGTGGTGAAGGCCACAAGGGTGATAACGTATTGCCGCCACAACGCGTTGTGGATCTATTTTTGAAATACGTCAACGAAATGCATGGTTTTGATTGGCCGACACGCAACGCGTGCCGAAATGTCGCAACGCGTTGCCGAATGTCGCACCGCGTTGCCAAATGTCGAACGTGTTGCTTCTTTCTCACAAAGCGTTGCGGCAAGACGTTATGAACCCTTGTGGCTTGTGAACCTTCGCAACGCGTGGTGAAAGTCGCAACGAGTTGTGAAGGTCGGCAACGCGTTGTGAAGGCTTGCAACGCGTTTTGAAGTTTCCACAACGCGTTGACAGATACTTTGCAACGAGTTGGGGGTCTAATTTTTTGAAATACGTCACAGAAATTCGTCATTCTAATGGCCGACGCCGCAACGCGATCTACTTTCTTGCAATGCGTTGACGAAATGTCGCAACGCGTTGATGAATGTCGCACGCGTTGCTGAAATTTCAAAACGCGTTGCGGCAATACGTTATGGCTATGGACTTGACATACCCCGCCGGCCCCCCATGCCCCAGGCCAACACAAGCGTTTATCATGAAAATCATGAATGACCCTGTTAACCACATCATTAGTTTTGTAATGTTTGTACCTAAATCCTCCAAAATCAGCCTGCAAAGTCACTCTTGTCATGTCACTGTTGTTCGTTCTTTTCACACTTGAGAAAAACAGCATGATCATGTATCAAATGGGATGTTCCATACAGAATAGGGGTGTGCTCGAATGTGCACTTAATTTCAAGGCAAAAGTATTTGAAAGCATGTTTTCTGTTTTATTCAAAACAACATATTCCGAAAAATACATTTTTTTTTTATTAATAGTCAAGTATACTGGGTCCAATATTTATTTTGAGGCAATAATAGCCCGTGCAGCCATGCCTCTTGTACACAAGTTACCTCTTTCTACATGCCTACCCCTAAAGTGATCAGAAATCGATACTGCAGGGCATTAAACGTTGTCTATGACCGGCTCGCAACCAATCACAAACGCGGAAATCTCCTAATGATGTGTGAACGGTGATTTTCTCTTCCTTGACCACTATTTACTTTGAGATTTCCAAACTGGTATACGGGATGGTTACTACAACATATAGGGTGATATAAAAAAAAATTATCAGATTATGCTCATAAGATGTATTTTTCCATGATACGAGAATGCTCTGAAAAATAAGTACATACAATTACAGTGGAAAATATTTAGCTTCAATAACAGTACAATGTAATTATACAAAATAATAAAATCAGTAAAAACAATAAAAAAAATATGTAATTTTTAAATTAAGGCAAAAATAATAATCTATGATAATGTGCAAGCAGTAGTTACTCTATGGTTTTGGGGTAACTCGTTTAACTGTGGTAGGATATTCAAACCTTAAAGGGGGATTGGACACGATTTAAGTCTGTAAGTTTTTCATCTTGATAGAATGGCCTTCACTCCAAAACCCCATCTGTAAAGTTTCGCGCCGATATTTCAACCCGTTTTGAGTGAGAGCTATAAAACGTGATTTTTGCAACCCCCAGAGGACTGTGTTAAGATTAATATTAAGGCTTTGCACACTGAGCTGGTGATCGAGCGACTTTTTGCAGATCGATCGCCGTCCGTAGAATCAAACGAAGCTACCAAAGCCATTATAATAATTCGCAAACTCTGACATCCATATCGCTGTTGACTGCTTTCTCAAATATACAGCACGATCGTCCACTAAATGCAAGTTACGTAAGATGTCTATCGCCATGTGTTCCTTACTCAGTCCGTTCAATTTCACGAGCGGAAACTCACAATTTCTTGTGGCGGAAACACACCAATGTGACAAGCAATCACTCTAAAAGATGGCCATTACCTCACATTGAAAAGTCCAACTACCACCACTGCTTAATGCCTCAAAAAGAGTATTTTGTGAAGAAGCAGCTCATTAAATCCTTCCTTTGGAAAAACTTTTACATCGTAACTAAGGCGCTATTGCGCATGCCGCGATCTAGTATTCAGAAAACGGCTGCTGCACTAGTCTTCAAAACGGCGATCGTCGCAGAAGTCGATCGATCAATGGCTCAGTGTGAAAAGCCTTATTGTCTAGACGAGACCAAAAAGGGGGCACGTTTCCGCTTCATAACATCAAACCAACATCCTTTAGCCCTAGGATTTCACCAAATGAGAAAAATAGTCGCTTTCTTCTGATAACAAAATTTTGACCACTTCCGTAAAATCTGGGGTCCCTGGGGACGGGAGCTATTAGCGATCGGGCCCATGGCCCTTTAAGTGTAAAATGAAGGATTTTAAAAATAGCGTGACTTAAACATTTGTTTTCTTAATACCGCGTACTGTAGACATATCGCCTTAACGAATCCGAAAAATGCAATCAAAAACCTTTAAGATAATTCCGGATGCATGAGGTGTAATGGTAAAATTTGATGCCAAAACCGTAGTCTGTGTTACCTACGATACAGGGTAATAATTAAACATTCTGCCGTCTACCTTCTGAGACCTTCTGTTTGATTAGGATGTGTGAGTTCACTTGACTGTCTTGAGCTATTTCTGCCCGTCATGTCTAAAATCATGTTGTTATATAAAAGTCATATATAGCCTGTCTGAAGCAAAAAATGTGCAAGTGAAAGCAGCCATATTTGACATTTGAAAATAGTGTTTTGCTTGTTTTAATTTCGAGATGATGTTTAGTTAAGAACGACAAAGGGTGTTGCCACTTTTCCAACTAAGATGAGTTTATCCAATATTAATTCAATCAAACCTCTGAACCTAATTGAATACTAGTATAGACCGTATCAATAGCCAGCCAGGTTGGTGAACACGATAGACGCCATTCCAGTACTACAATACTTCACCTGTCAATGATCCCTGGGCAGTCGCTAAACTGGATCGATTGACAGCTTCTGTATTGTAGTCCCCTGGAATGTATGCATCTTGTCCACCAACATGTCTGGGTACGACGTCATATTGAATACGGTCTATTACTAATTGAAGAACATGTGACTTACTGATAATCCATGAGCAGCTACACACACACGTCCACGACCAATTCCAAGTCATACTAAGCAATTGCTACATAAAATTACATGATCGATGTTATGATCCTGCAATGAATGTTCTTTTCTATTGTACTGTACATGTATTTTGGATAAAATATTCCGGGGGGGGGGCAACTGACCTTGGAATAGGTACGGGTATGTGCGGACCTTAAGACCCCCTTTTCGCGTCTCTCCATCCGTTCCCAAGACCCCCAGTTGGAGGCATAATTCAGTTCTTAAGGTCCCCTTTTCAGAAATTTTGGCCTCAGAAGCCGCAATTTTAGCCTAAATTTTCAGCTCCCAAAGCCTCAAATTTTCTCAAAATTTCAGTCCAAGCACCCTACTTTCGAGACAACATCAGTTTCACAGCCTCCAACGTTCGAAATCGGGGCCTGCCACATCCCTACCCTGAAAAAGTTTATGCCCCCCCCTGTACCCAATATTCTATTAGGGTGGGCCTATAAAATGATGATGTTTAAGATTATTTTGTCCTCACTCTTACTTTGATGCAGCTGGATCCCCTGAGCATTTTGACACCGATTTTGTCAAATCGCCAAAAAATGAGAAATGCCGCCAAATCCAAATTTGGATGGGGGGGCTGCAGAGGGTCTGAAAAATGATAAATGGTCCATCTATGGACCTACATACCACATTTTATTAGTAGCAATGTTAGGGTTAATTTTTTATGTTTTTTTGAGGTCAAGGATCCATTTTGATGAATTTCGTCAGATTCCGATTTTTTCGTTTTCATAATTGCCATTTTACGTAAAATTAACCCACAGGGCGCTTGTGCCGGCCCGCCACGCCCTAGCCTTACCCATTTTGAGATAATTTTCTGTGGAATTGAAGATAAGCCGGTATTAAAGTATATTCTGAAATTTTCAGCACATAGCTCTTTTTCGTTGGTCACAGTGTCATTTTTTTTAAAAAATTTGGCAATGTCCTATTGAAAACATAAGGGTGCAAAGGTTCGTTGACCTACACACAAACCTATGGCCAAAATTGCGTAATTATGTATTCCAATTAACGCTGCCTCAGCGAACCGTTTAGTTTAGAGAGCTCAAATTTCTGGAGTAGGTACTATCAATTAATTTAAACCTTAAGGATAAGTTTTCAATGAATTGCAATAAGAAAGCGCATCTACCTTTTAATGGCAAAAGTCGCCCCTCATAGCTGAATTTAACCAAAAATGGCAATTTTTACGAACACGGTAGATCTGACCCTGCGGAACTTTACAAATGACTTCTTTGACATCAATACATATGTTTAGATACCAAAATGGCTAAAATGTTCATATATATTACAGTATTGACATATTATCATTTTCAGACCCTCTTCAGACCCCCCCACCCCCCTTAAAAATATCACGTTTGGGGAGCACTTCGTCATTTTTTGACCGATTTTTGAACAAGTTTGGTGTCAAAATGCTCAGGGGATAAAGCTTCATCAAATACGAGTTAGGACAAAATGATCTAAAATTCATATTTCCTCCCCCTGTTATACCCATCTCTATCTATCAAATTCTAAAAAGTGGCACAATTTGTGATTTTACCCCTTTCGTCGTCGTCAACTAACATATCTTGAGATTAAAACAGCTTGAAAGCTGAGACTGCGCCCTTGACGTTGATGTAAAGGATCATGTCCAAACGTAGTTTCTATTGGACAAAGAGGGCGCTTTTGTTTGCATAATTTTTTTTAGACGAGGCTGTAGTTATATGAAATTAACAGATAAAGAAGCTTTACTGCACAACTTATACACAGAAATAATTATGTGCTATTGACCAAAATCCTTATTAATATTATTTCTGAGCTTCTAACCCTTCTCCGGAATACTACCTGCCATACATACGTCTGGCCCTATTTCTTTTCATCATTATCAATTGTGCTTCTTTTGTTCACTGTCACTTATGTTACGAAAGCGTCAGAGACCGTATTACAACCTAATGAATATTCATCGCACCGTTATTTTTTCCGAAAGTGGTCCTCTGGACACTTCCGAAGAAAATACTGTTCTGGTGATATTCATGGTTAAACAATATAGGACAATTGACAAAGCAAAATTCTAGAAACACCTCAACCTCATGTGGTACAAATGAAAGAAATAAACAATAGTGAAAGAACTCAATAAAAAATAATTGTGAGAACATCAGATTGTGATATCTACTTGTTAGCTTATCTGCGATTACTATTCAGCCCAAGTTAGTGATTGCAAGTTTTATGCAAACTTTCTTCTTTCATTCACTTTTTTAAAACATTGAAATCGAAAATTTTGCTTTTTTTATGTTGAAATAAACAACGATTAAAGAAACAGTGACTCAATACATGTGATTGGTCCGGATTAACCATCTGCTGTTTATCTAATCTCATGTATAGCGACAACGATCAGCCAGGTAATGATTCAGAGTCATGGAAATCTTTAGGTGACTCAACACAAAAGCTTATTGTGATTGTCAAATTACCATCTGCTGGTTAGCTAATACATGCATTCGACAAAGAATCAGCCGAGTTAGTGATTCAAAGTCATGGAAATCTTCAAAAAGGACCAATTTAAACATGTTGCTTTTACTTTAAAAATGGTAACATTGAACAATTGCTACCCGTAATGCCAGTTCACTAAATACGTTCCGTCCCCCTCATTTTTTTTTAAATCCCGTATAAAAAGAGAGAAGGGCTTTTCTGCCTTATTTTCTTTATGCGCAATTGAGTGCTGGTGATAGCCGTAAGACCTAGCTTCTGTAAGACTTGCCTACATAGGTATCGTCTTAACTAAAACTTCTCGAGCACCAACCTGCGTGACAAACATGCGGTAGTGCAACTGCGGATAACTCTGTCTCAAGATCTTAAATTCGTGGTGCATATCGGGGGTCAGATCTACTTTTGAATGGGTTATATTATGAACTGAACCTACTGTAAAATCCAAACCTGCTACTAAATAACCATTAGACCGACTTAAACCAGTCATATAGGATAATCTTCTCAATAGATGGTACCATTTCTAAATCAGACAGGCGTTCCTCGACAATAACATTATATCTCCAAAAGTAAACCTATTATCCGACTAGACTTGGTTGGTTATTAACTCCGCACAAGTGAACAAAAGCCAATTGGTGTTTTTAAATTAAGAAAAACGTACGCTGCTTCAAGATATTAAAAAAAAAAACCCGTAATATATTCTCAATTTTACTGAATAATTATAAATCGGTTTTCGTTCTTGTCACGACGTATATGTAGATAAAGACTTCAAACAACAAAAACCGTTATGAAAAAATAATGGAGTGTTGATAAGGTCTGGGCTTTCCTGTTAGACTACTCCGACCTAGCGGCTCTCCTAAAGGCCTTAAGACCTTATCAAACACCATATTTTTCAAACGTTATGCTTCTCATCCTTTTCTATTACAATACATTTTTGATGTGCCCGTATCAATTCGTGATAGTTGGCAGAGTATCAAAGGATATTTCATTTCAACAGCAGCTTTATTAAAATGCAATCAAAAACGCACAAACCAAACAAGATATAAAGGGCTTTATTAACTAAACTTAAAGTAAATGAAAAGCCAAACCAAGGATCTTGACCAGCACGCATGGACCAGCAAGTCCTTGCGTGAAAATCTAAAACTCATCTAATACAACATTGTGAAGCTTGTGGAGAAAATATTAACCGCAGCCTTCCACAGGGGTTTCAAAGGAACGGTGAATGGCCCGGTCATTGATGCTTTGAGTTTAGGCAAATGTGAAGGATGATGAATGCCGGGGCCCTCATTAATCTTCAGATTAGAAGCCGTGGTTGGAAGATCTTTATTTCAGTTAAATCATTTGGGTGACGGTGATTTCAAAAGTTTTTGATGACCATCAATCAGTACGTCGTTTGAGAGAAGG
The DNA here is from genome assembly GCA_023653785.1 of Ophioderma brevispina. Lineage (NCBI taxonomy): Eukaryota > Metazoa > Echinodermata > Ophiuroidea > Amphilepidida > Ophiodermatidae > Ophioderma > Ophioderma brevispina. Next base: position 80,704 of record JAMKCH010065281.1, on the reverse strand, counting down.
CTTGTAAGTAGTAGCTCATAAGTTATCGCTGCTTATTCGTAACTTACAGCTCGTCGACAATCAACCACCCGCCCACCCATAGGGGTACATCCGGGTGTGGGGGTTGGGGATATATCCCCCCCCCCCATATTTTCCTGAGGGGGGTGTCAATACGATCATCCCCCAATGTTGATGCCTTTTCCTATTGTTTTGTACCAAAAGAACCTCATATTTTACCATAATAGTTACAAAATGGTAATTTCCGCCTCGCTTCGCCGCGCCATTTTGTTTCTAATTACAAAGTTTAGTCCTTTGTTTAAAACCAAACGAGCATCATGAAAAAGTTTCCCATGCTTAGGAATTTTAACACCTTGGGGGGTTGCTAGGTCTTAATGACTTCAAGTATGCAACCTATATTTCTTCCTGGTTGTAGTAAGGAAATCATGCAATCACAGACATTTTTTGAAGAGCGCCCCCATCACAAAAATGTGGGAATTATGCCACATTTGTGTTGTGTAAGTGTCTGTAAACCATACTTGTGAACGGTTAAGCTCAAATGTGCATCGGTCTAAAATTGGATATACCCCCGGATATCCCGATCCGAATTTTTAACGGCAGCCCTCTGTGCATTGACTTGCGTGACCCCAACGAACAGCTAATGGATAAGCGTTGACACATACATAGCGCTATTTCCCGGCTATTTCATATTGGAATTACGTTTCCAAGCGGGCCTTGAATTATTAGTTGGATACCATAATGATTAGTCTAATTTCAAAATTCTTAAGGATGCCACACGTAGATAAGTTCGACATCTTGTGGCCATTCACAGATATAGTTTACTAGCCAATTACCATAACTGTGCAAAATCCCATTTAAAAAAAAAATTGGAAAGGCTCTCTCCAAAAAAGTTTGTTCTTATAGGTTAGTTTTTATTTTTTTCCAAACACAATAAGAATAGATTCTTACCTCGGAATTTGCAGGTGGTACTCCGTCTCCTCTCAGCGAGTGATTGACTGTATCAGATGCGTTCTTTTTTACTTTTGACGTGATAACTGTACTTACGTGATACTTTTGACTCCGTCGACCCCCTGGAAGTTTGAACCGGGCCCCGTCCTTGTTGAGAGCTTGTTTTTGGCTTGGAACGTGGATCACGTCCTCGGCGCCGCGTTCAAACTACCTGTTTCTATGTCTAGTAACTCTGCCTCCTTCAAGTCCACAAACCTGTCCTGGGCCCTCTATCTATGTGTAGAGGTTAGATCTCTGTGATTTTGTACTGGGCCACCTGTTCATGAAGCGGGTCTTAAAGGGAGCGTTTTTCGTTTCACAAATATATGCTTCTTTGCACTGTTCCGGAAACTTTTTACTGTTTTGCCCTGACAGGAATGTATATACAGTGCCTTGATCAATCTGTCTTGTCAGTCCTTGTCCTTTAAGAGAAAGAGGATCTAGCTGAGTGGGTTTGAAAAACACACATTATGGCGTAGGGGTCCTCGGATATGCCTTTTACGGTATTATGAGTAAGGACAGGTGTGGCCTCTTGCCTGGGATATACTCCCCATTCCCATAGGCTAAATCCCCGGGGATGGAGGGATATATCCCCCCCCCCAATATTTTGATGAGGGGGGTTGTCAATACGATCATCCCCCCAATGTTTATACTGCCTGTTCATGTGTTATTTCACCAAGATAACCTCATATTTTACCATAATATTTTAAAATTGTAAATTTTCAGCGCGCTTCGCGCGCATTTTGTTCTAATTACAATTACATTTAACGATATCAGCTTCTAAATGGCAATTTTTTTGCGCGCTTCGCGCACACATGTGATAGTAATGGATCTTTTCAGCAAAACCTGTTTCATTCATAAATTTTCATCAATCCCATCCCCCCCAATGTCAAAAAGAAATTTACGCCACTGCCCGATCCGCTTGTTTTACGAGTCTTTGGTTGTGATGTCTTTTTTTTCCAAGTACCTCACTTTGGTAGCCACAACAGCCCCACATTTGGTTAAAGCTTAGTTCACTCCGGATCCACTTGTTTTGTGAGTCTTTGTTGATTTGTTTCTTACATTGCCCATTTTGGGTAGCCACACTTGGTTAACTTAGGTTCACATGTATGAAATTTCTCCTCCTCAACGGTCCAGATGGTAAGTGACTATAGTGTCAGCTCGGTGATATAATGTTCGAATTACGCCAATTTTGTGTAATTGGGGGTGTTGGAGGTGAAATTTCGGTATTGATCTGTTTGCACTGCTTTTTTTCATTTTCATTTCAGAAATTTGAACTTTGATGGATCTTTCAGGTTGGTGTGTCAAGAAAAGCGAGCGGGTTATTTTCTTCTCCTTCGGTGGTAAATTTAATATCCTTGTCTAGGGAGTTCGGTAAATTCCTGAGAATGACACTTTTTGAGTTTGCAATGATATCATCTTCATGGGGGTGGGGTGCTGTATCAATTGCTCGCTGTTCAAAATTTTCCATTTAAATGTCACACGGTATAGGAGAGAGTGGAAGACCAATAGGCGCACCGTGTAGCTGTTCGTAATATTCCCCATTATATAAACAAAATACTGTTTTAAACACACTTCACAAATTAACGCTTAATAATCTAGTTAGGAGATAAAGCTGTTCTGTCACCGATGGTGCTGTCCTGTTCTTGACGAGACAGTACAATTTTTAAGTGTTTTGCTTTTTGTCTACTGGAACAGATGTAAAGAGGGCACCAACGTCGTATTTTCCTCAACTATTTGATCTTTAAAGTTCAACAAATTGCTGTGAATTGGAAATATGATGTTTTGTTTTTCCAACGAGAGGTGATAAAATATCTGGCAGGAATTTGGAACAGTTATATGTTATGGATCCAATGCAACTGACTATTGTACACAAACGGAGTGTTAGGTTTGAACACCTTGGGAAGACCATTAAACTTCGGATACAAGGTTCTGATCTCTGGAGGTAGGGTCCCGTTTCCCTAATTTCTTGTTCGTGGCAGTGTCACTAAGCAAAGCTTCACACTTTTGGTGATATTCAGTAGTGTCCAAAATGACACATAAACGGCCTTTATTGGTTTGAAGAATATGGACGCTTTGATCTTTTTAAGGTCTTGTAATGCTTTACGTTCTTCCGTACTAATGTTAGAATCTTCTTAGGTTTGCTAACCAAATTCACAACTTTGGAACTCAATTCATTCAGTCTACGAGTCTGTTATCAGGTCAAAGGTAAAAAAGATCTCGACGCGACCTGACACAGTCAATCACTCGCTGACGAAGGATGGAGTACCATCTAAAAATTCCGAAGTAGGAATCTGTGTTTGGAACAAAAGTTAAACTCACCTATATGGATTTTTACCAACACAGATGAACGTTCATTGTTCTAAAGTTATTTACGCGAATGCTCTGCATAAAAGCAGTGCCTTGTGCAGGAGAGCAGGCTGAATGCTGAGTAGGTTTATGATGAGTCATGTATTGTTTGTAGGAGTTTATGTATGTGTTTATTTATTTGAGAAATGTTTTTTACGCATGAGATAGCGAGAGCAAGCAGATAGCGATCGTTCACTATTGTTTAATATATTGTTCTGATTACACAGGTAGGAAATGCAGGGTGAAACTTGAGCTGGAAACCATTAGGTATAAGTCGAAGACGTAGACAACTGGATATGAACTTCACATGGCTGTCAAACCTTGTCTTTCCAAATGTTCATTTAGGCAGTTGCTTTGCTGTATTTTGATGGATTTTCTATTTGTGATAGCGAGTTGGATAGTTGGTGGTTGAAACCAGTTGCAACTTGCAAACTTCTACAATGAAGGCATAGTGTAGAGGGTCACAGCTATTATAAGGTAATAATAAAGATCACTAGTAGTAAGATAAAATCAAATGGCCGAATATGAAGGCTGCAATGATAAAAAGTTGTTGATTTGTCGAAAAAAACAAATTAGGTTTACTCTGATTTTTGCAGAGTTTTTCTATGTATTTCTCTATTTTCTGTGTGAAGTGGATTTAGACCCTTTTGGAAAATATTTGCAGACCAAATTGGGGCAGACTACTTTCCCATAAAAAAAACGTGATCAAGATAACTATAAAGGGAATCTCGGGTGGTTATGAAAATCGAAACTGCATCGAAATTGCTTATACATGTACCTCTTTAAGTTGTGACACTTAGTTATTTTCAAGATGGTTGACAATTTGGAAAATTTTTAGTAAAACCATTGGTTTTATGTTTGCAATATTTTCAACATCATATCACTTTCAAAAATTTCCTTTTTGGGGGGTTAATTCTGCTAAGAATTATACAACAATTTTCATGGCAAAAACATGGATATTTTTGTAATTTTCTGTAAGAAATTAGCAAACATTTAAAAAAAATTCTTTAAACTTTTCTGAAAATTTCCGGAAAATCCCGAAACCCACAACTTTGGATCGGAGTATTCTTGAAACGTGAAATTAGTGTCAAAATGTGTGTTTTTACACTATCTATCTTATTCTAATTTCACACGCAGATGGAGAATTCGCCAACTCCCAGTGATACTGCTGGACATCATGCTCTACTTTGCCAACACTTATTTCCAAGTTTTCGCATGCTTTCATCTGGTCAAAATAGAAAAAACGTTCTTCCTCGCTATGGTAATTATTTAGATAATACACAGCAATGTTTGTAAACTTGTTGGGGCCTGGTTTCTTGAAGTACGTCGGCCTGACTGCTAAACATTGGCCAGCTGTACCTGTTGGAGTTTGGGCCATAATTCCCATAATAGGAATGAAACTCAACACTTTTTAACTTAACATGTTGTACCCTCTTTATACCATGAATGACATAACGGTACGAGCATTACTAATATTCATTACTTGTGTTTTCGTTATGTCAATACATAAGCCACTTCGTGTACCATAACTTTAATGTCGGCCAGTTTTGTCTTCGATATAATCATATTTTGAAGATAGCATTGTCAGCAAGATACAATTCTTCATCAAAGAAAATATTATATACTGGATGTTTCTTGGCTTGTCATCCGTATCATTTCTCATGAGCAAGTTTGTGACTACAAACAAAAGAAATGTAGAAAGATGGACGCCTGATATAACTGAGAATTAATCAGGGGTGAAATGTCCATGATGAGATTACATTCGAAGTGTTCATAAAATTGACGTATGATGTCAAATCAATTGTCTTTGTTAAGGATAACTGGTGCATCTATGACGCTCCACTGTAAACCTATGAGTAAAACAGACAATGAAGTTCGACAGCCTAGCCCATTGTGGATCTCTTCACAAGAGCTTTTCACTAATCAATCCTTCTAATTAGCAGATTTAGTTAAACGTTTCGGTATTTATAGACAAATCCGACCAGCCAAATGATGGTCAGAATTGATCCGCCATTACTGGGGGGCATCCAACCCAAAACCTACCCAAATCTTTTGTACGTCTGTACCACGCTTGATTAAGTATAATTCAAAAGCTACACTTAATCTGCACATTTGGGTGAATTCAAGCAGGATGCACCCCAGCTATGGCTGCCAGTGAGGTGTTGGAATGTGTCAAATCGGATTCGTGTATACGGATAATGTGGTAATCAAAATGGTTTCGGGTTCCTTTAAACGTTTGTTAATCTCTCATATTAATTCCCTTCGCAGATTTTCAGGCTATAAAGAATTTGCAAGGTATTGACACTTCTAACCTTATCAGATGCTACAGTGCCATACAAATAATATGCCAAGAAGCTCTTCCGTGCGTTACCAATGTCATTAAATCATGGCATCAGAGAAATGCGGCAAATTTGACCTCATGCTCTACCCCAGAAAAGTGTCAGCAGAAGGGAAAGCCTAAAGTAGGACGATCATGTGCGGCATGCATTAGTTGGGGAAATGCAATTGAAAATGTCTACTATCAGCCACCACCTGACACTGCAGGGAGACTTCAGACACCTTGGTGCAATGTCAATCCAACACTTCTTCAGAAATGTCATGTCGAAGCTGCTAAAGCATTTGTGTATCGTCTACCATCAGGCCAGGATTTTTCATCACTAGGAGACTTTGATGCTGCTAACTTGCTGATAATGATGATGCAATTCAAAGAATTCCATGGAGGAGATTATTCAGCTTATGTCACTATAAAAAATGTTGAGTATCACAGAAGGTCATCATTAGCATAATATGTACCCATTGCGTCATGAAAGCTTATTCAGTGTTGATCCTTGTGCTTCTTTCACAGACTGCTCATTAGTTATTTCATGTCTCCCTCGTTGTGTTATTCATTTCGCTCATTCCTAACCCATTTTAGCAGCTAACTTTGACCATTTTTGCATGACTAGCTCATGACCACGTTCTCTGTCTGATGGTGTATGTGTAGAACTATGTCTGTGACCAAACTAATCCTTTACTCGCGTATTTGTTATCCTGTCTCGCATTGTGATGCCAATGGCCCACCTTTCTTTTTCTCCATTTTATCTGCTTCAGGTTGATGGCCTTGTATTTCAGGCATAATGGGAAATGTGTTGCTTTTCACATCATGCTTGCCAGTGTACTCTATACCGAACTATAACTGTGCATTTTACTTTGTTAAAATGGTTGCATCTCATTGAATTTGTGCATATACTAATTTCAAATTATTGATTCGACTAAGCTCTTTGTCTTTCTAACCAGGGGTAACTTGAACTAATATTATGATTACTAGTATACTTCAGGAATCAAGTTTTTAAGAAGTAGAAATATACGAGGGAGAGCATATAGTAAAGGAGTTAAACATTTTGTGCAGCGGACCCGTTCAAATCCTGCCAGGATCATTTGTTTGGATTTATTCGGAAACTCAATTCTGGATTTAATTTTTATAAGAGCTATTGATTGAAATCAGAATTCCACTCTCCATATGGTGCATGTGGATATGTTCAAAGGAACCATGAAGACGTATGGGGATGTTAAAGGTGCTTGTTCCGATTTTTGTGTATTGTGTTATCTTCTTGGTATGAGAGCCTGACACTTTTATACACATGCCACCATGTACCGTGGGAAACTAACTTGTGGTTTTGATGCTAGACGCGATAATGCATAGTGCAACGCCCTATTCACTACTCTGCGAATATTGATGGTTAACCCAACATCAGTTTTTTTGTCAGTATCTTGAGAACGGAATGGATTTGAAGCTGAAATTTCAGGAAGACAATGAGAAAAATACGGTCTTTCATCTAATATCAAAATTGATACTACTTCCGGGTAAAGGGGGGGGGGTGGTCCCAAAGACGATCGGAACAAGCACCTTTAAGCTGTCAGTACCATTCACATCATACCCATACATGATCATCACAGTCAGTTCTAAAAAAAGTAGGTGAAATCCATAGGTCTGACTATCAAAGTGAAATTCATAGGTTTGACTATCCCAATTTCTTCCTGGTGCTGTTTGGGGTAATTCAAGTCCTTAACATGATTTGCGCCTTATGGCTGCGATCTGTAGAAAGCGACATGACTCAGGAATATCCTATACGTACATCAACGCTTTTAATCTTATTATTTGGTGTTGTTGTTATTTACATTAGTATTTTCCCTTTACACCATTCTTAGGTATTCGACATACGAAACGCCTTGGCACATATGAAAATTAAAGAAGAGTTACATCTTGAAAAATCGAAAATGGACGAATATTTTTCGAATTTCATTGATCTTGTAGACTGTCTTCAAATTCTACATCCTGCTCAATTCGATGGAACAAAGATGGAATACTTGAAAAAGAGACTAAAACAGGTAAGGTGACTGATGTCGACAATGAAATCAACTTAGTATCTGTATATATGAGATATAGACTGAAAGTCTAAGCAGATTTACATCTTTATTCCGTTATACACAGTAATAGACTTGAACGCGAGGTGATGTGACCCGACTGTTAGAACCAATCCCATAATGCATTGAAATGTGCCTACTGCCTATACTGTAGTGTACTAAACACATGTCAATACTTTGCGATAAAAAGTGTTCAAGAACTTTAAGAACCACAAAACATTTCATGACCACGATAAAGGCAGGGAATAGGATTTTTGTGGGATCACATCACCCTCTGACATTGTTCTGGAAACCATTAGCGATGATCATACAGGTAAACCAATCTTCATACATAAGGGATATAATATGTCAACCGATGAAAACCAGTATAGCTCACTAGATTATATTACACTGTAAAAATTATTTTACTCATGTTGAGTAAAAAGGACACAGCTCTAATGTTGAGTAAAATCTTAGTCAAAGTTGAGTAAACCTTACTCATTGTTGACTAAATCTTAGTCATTGTTGGGTAAAATATACTCAGCTTTGTGTAAGGTTTACTCAACTTTGACTAAGATTTTACTCAACATTAAGAGCTGTGACCTTTTTTACTCACCATTTTTTTTTTACTCAACCGGATAGAATAAAGCGATTACAGTGACGAAATATTTTCAAATGTGTTATTTCAAAGGGAACTACCACGTTAAGCTTGAGTTAACATATGTCACTGGGTCAATGGAATTGTTCATGTTACCAAAAATGTGTACTTTCATATTGACCATGTTATGATAACAAACATTCCAATCTGTTCAGTTTACTATTACTAGCAGCTTACGACACTGTTAATCACAGATGGCTACTCCATAAGATTTTGGAACTCACCAAGGATATCCGTTTGACTGAGCTAATCAAAGGATTGCTTACAAACAGGATGTTCTTTGTTCAGCTAGGAGCGAAGAAGAGCCGATGGCGTAGGCTCAAGAATGGACTACCACAAGGGAGCGTGCTCGCACCTCTCCTGTTCAACATCTATTCCAACGACCAACCTAGGAGTGCAGGAACCTGTCGTTTTATCCATGCAGACGATCTTGGAATTAGCGCACAAGATGCAGACTTCACAGTTGTTGAAGAGAGACTCTCCAAAACTTTGGATGAACTCACTCCTTACTACGAGGAAAACCACCTACGTGCAAATCCATCCAAGACACAGGTGTGTGATTTCCATCTACGTAACCGTGAAGTCAAACGTCAGCCTAAAGTAACCTGGTCTGGAACACCTCTGGAGCACTGCGATAACCCTGTCTACCTTGGAGTTACCTTGAACATCATCTCTCTTATAAGACCCACACCAAGAAGCCGAAGAGTAAAGTATGTTCACGCAATAACATTTTAAACAAACTCACTGGCTCAAGATGGGGTGTTCGCCCACATACCTAAGGTCGGCGGCACTTGCCCTGTGCTACTCATATGCAGAGTATACTTGCCCTGTATGGGAAAGATCAACCCATGCAAAGAAGCTTGATTCAGCATTAAATGCCTTCTGCCGGCTTATCACAGGATGTCTTCGTCCAACACCAACAATGGAACTTATACATCCTAGCAAGAATTGCTCCACCAGACATCTGTCGTAGTGTAGCGAACATGCAAGAGCGTAGCTGCCAAGTATCTAATGTGAAACACCCTATGTCCGGACAGAGACCTGCTGCCACCCGCCTGAAATCCAGAGAGAGTTTCTTAAGCAAAGTTCAACCTCTTGAATCAGTCTCTAAGGAGTTTAAGAGAGTCGCAGTGTAGAAAGAAACACTTGCTATCAACCAAGTAACATCTATTGGTATTGAAGCTGGTGAGCATCTTCCACCTGGAGGTGACTTCTCATGGGTTGAATGCCTCAACAGATTGAGAACCAGAATTGGCCGATCTAAGGTTTCCTTGCAGAAGTGGGGCAACATGGAAGCAGATGAGGACGCTACCTGTGGTTGTGGAACAGCACCACAGACATGGAACATGTCTTGGTCACCCCACTGTTGGAGCAACAGACAAAGAGCACAGACAAGGACCTTGCCGAATTCAGTGAAGTGAAGCAGCCAGACGTTGTACCCATCTCTGGCTGGATCATATTTGAGAACGACTGTGTTTGGACACGATAAGAAGTTTACTATTGGGGCTGAGAAACAGTCGGCAACACTGTAGGATATTAAAATTAATAAACAACTGTGTTGTAGCTTCATTCATTGTTGAATTATTTTATAGGTACTTCATATGCATTTTTGCCAAAATATCCTTCAAATGTTTTGATCCCCTTATACTAGTCTCGGTCCCAGTACTCGGTGGGTGTCCTGCGGAACGTATACTGCGAATACTCACCATAACAAGTCTGGTGAAGTTCGTTTTAGGTCGATCGCCGATTAGTCAGCTAATCGAGTGCTCCAATTGGCTGATCATTAACAAAAAACTTACTGAAATGCAAGACTACAGCATAAACAGCCTTTGAAAGAATTCTTGCAATTTTTTCAGCTCGTTTTCAGTACGAAGACATAACATCAACACATCTATAATTTTGAAATATGCTCTACCCGTCGGTCGATGTTTTTTTGGTTTTTTTTTTGTTGTCTCAAGATCTGAGATTTTTTTCAACCAATCAGCGACGAGCCTGTATCGAACTCCACGTGACTTGTTGGGTGAGTATTCGCAGTATACGTGCCCTTAGGGACACCCACCAAGTATTGGGAACTATGAGTACTTGGTACGAGACTACCCCTTATACCCACTGAAAATTATTTTGATCTCCCATCTAAATATTTATGAACGTGCCCTAAAAGGTATATATATATATATATATATATATATATATCTATGCATATAGTTCATGAATAAATGTTATGTCTACTTATTTGTCGTTATCTTTTAGGTACAGACAGAACCAATAACTGCAGAAATGACAAAGAATACCATACATGCCACTCCAGTACAGACATTTAAAGACCGCACAGGTAGTTCGCATCGCAAAATTGTAGATATGGCGAGCCAATTTAGGCAGATGGAAACGAGAGAACCGTGCCAATTTTGCAAGGAGATTCCAGAGTCAGGTAAAATTGAAAGTATAATAATCTTCTTTCCCGGATACTGTGTAATTTAAGCACCTTGACTTTATTCTTTGCGCAAGTTGACCTCTAATGCACTTTGATCTTGGTTTGCGAGCTTTAGACCCTACCATGCCATACACGTCTCTATGGTGCACATGTCTATGGTCTGCGTTTGGTGGCAATTGGAGTTAAGGTGTACATGCACGAGCAAGTTGGAAAAAAAGTTAACCGAACTTAAACATACATACATACATTGCTCTATAGGTCATTTCGAGATTATCGGAGGTCATCTGAGGTCAAATCTGTAAAACATCGCTCTGGGGTTAAATGTTATCTATGTGGTAATTCAGTAGTCTCGCGCTCCTCTTTGGTGTGTGATCCTTTTCAACCCGATGTTGCATTTTGTTAATTGATAAAGTGTGTCCATTACGCTATTAAAATATTTATTCTCTGTTATCCTACAGAACATGATGTCTTGGATGTGGAACAGTGTCGTCAAGAATTAGCACGTCATTATCTTCAATCTTTGTGCAAAATACCACAATTTCCAGGAGACAAGAAAAACTGCCTTAATATGGAAGACATTTACACAAATTTGTCAATCTTGCTCAGCCTTCCTAAGCCCTGTAAACCGATACCAATTCCCTTAGGTTCCCATCATGACATTTTCACTGTTAAGACTGACAATGGCATGCTACCTATGCGCATTCTGGCAATCGGGAAGCCCGGCAGTGGTAAATCTACCCTTGTGGCACGTTTGGCTTATGATTGGGCTCAGCATGTACATGAATCTCCACTTAAAAACATCTCATTATTATTTGCTCTGAATATGCGATGGATGAAGCCTAATACAATATTAGAGGATGCTATATTGCAACAACTATTACCCAAAGACACACACATTACTGGCGCAGCCTTACATGCTTACATTACCCAACATCAGCAGTCTTGCATTGTCTTATTTGATTCCTATGATGAATATTGTATCCGCGGAGATTTCAATGGTCAAATGACCAACATCCTTGAAATCCTTTCAAACGAACGTCTGTGTAATTGTAGAGTCTTAGTTACATCTCGGCTTTGGAAAACGTCTGACTTTGACGGTCTTCAACATATATATACCCAATGGAAGTTAGTGGGTTTTCCAAATCTAACATCACCAAATACGTGAGGAAGTGTTTCCAAGACGAGGAACAAGGTAATCAATTGCTGAAATATATGGAAGACAACAATCTTAACCCCGGAATTGCGTCTGTTCCACTAATGACTCTTTTGTTGTGTGTGTACTGGAAAGAATCTTGTGGCAAATACATTCCAAATAGAATTGGAGAACTTTACACTAAAATCTTCGAGCTTCTTCATAGGCAGTATGTTACGAAAGAAAACACTGAACCCATTAATTTACAAAGATTGGTTCTTCAATTAGGCAATTTGGCATTGAAAGGTCTGTGGTCTTCAGAGGACAGGATTGCTTTTCCATTGAATGAAACTGTTCATGTTACGTCTCCTCAATCTATAATTGAAGGTTGGAAGATTGGACTGCTCTCAGTTGAAGAAATATCAATGGGATATTGTCTTACCAAAAGAAATACCTACGATCATCTTGAGGAAAGACATGGCAATGGAATCGACGATGACAACCTAGTTGAGAATAGTAATAAATCAGTTACATTCTTCCATAAGACATGCCAAGAAAAATGTGCTGGAGAATACCTTGCCAGTTTAGTTCACCCTGATGCCAGTAAGTTGGAAGCTATGCTGCAGTATTTGGACACAGCTAAGACGTGTTTACGGGTTGGAATGGTCCTGCGCTTTGCATGTGGAGCCAATGATGAAGCCGCTTGTTTAATCTTGAAGAAGTTGCTTTCGATCTATAGGTCCCAGCAATCGCAACTGATCATCAATTGCTATTACAATGAAACACTTGAAGTCAATGACACCAGAGAAGTACAGATGTTTATTGAGCTGTGCTTACAGTGCTGGTATGAAAACCCATCCGTAAGCCAAAGCTATTCCTTGCTAACTCAACTATTTCCAACAAGATGTATGGAATTCCTCGGTATGTCACCTTACACATCGTGTGCAATTGGACAATATTTGGCTCTGGCAGATTACCAAACAATAAAGTACCTTCGAATCACAGCTATACCAAACCCTGACGACGAAATAATGCCCTTACCAAATGGCACCGTCAGCAAGGTCATGAGTGTAACTCAAAAGAACCTGAGAGGCATGCCTCAAGAGGCACTCCAAGATATGAACAGACGTGACAGCAAATCGTCTCTCCTATCTGATTTCGAGAATTTGTGTAAGGTTGAACTTGATCAGTATTTTAAAGATTGGCAATCCTCATATGAAATGAATGTGATTCCAATTTATGAATCTCTGCATACATGTGGCTTAGAGGTAATTCACTTCCACAACGTCAAGCAAGATGGACACATGGAAAAACTGCTCGATATAATGGAGGGAGATGGTCTTATTACTCTCAAGAAGTTGCTCCTGTGCAATTGCGGCTTAGCTGACCACAACACAACGCGGTGCGTCTTCTAGGGTTAGTGAGCCAGCACCTGCCAGAATTACTGGATCTTGACATTAGTAACAACAAAGCCCGTCTGTCAAATTTGGGGGATTGTATGGTGGGTTCTCAAGTGGAAGACCTTAATGTGTATCGCCTGGGAGCACCTGCAGATGATATGGCAGGTTTAGTGAAGAGATTACCAGAATTTGGTTCACGAATGCACACGATGTACATCAATGGCAACCATATTGATGACAACACCGGCAAAACGCTTGCTGACTTTTTGTCATACCTAGAGGCTTTGAAAGGATTTGGGCTTTCTATGACTTTAATGGAGGAGGAGACACACAATAAAGTTATCAGTGCGATGAAAAATCTAAGAAAACTTGAACGTCTTCATATTCACGGAAGCAGCTTTCCCGACAACCTTCTGAAAGAAATGGCAAAAGTTATGGTGTTCATGTTGGAACTCAAGGTTCTTTTTGTGTCTGCAAACAAGCAAGTTCAGAAACCAAAGAACCACCTAACGTCACTGACCGGGTTCGTGCTGTCGTGGATGCATGGAAGCAGTCGCACAACAACGCATAACAGAAGAAATCTCATTTGCGAAACCTCTTCTCGTGCATTTATTGACAAACTGAGAACCATGAAAAACATGAAGAAGCTGCACCTGTACAAAATCCAGTTCCAAGAAGAAATGTTTGTCAATCTCATCACCCTTTGTGAACGGCATCGCTTCGATGAATTCGGGTAAGAAACCCTTAGTTTCTCCTTACCATATATTACTTTATAAATTCTGTGTGCCATACAGAAGCTTTCTCAAGCTGCCTGAATCTTGTTAATTCATTTAGTATTTCGATCTTCTAAAACCATTTTCGGGAAAAGCTCTGCTTACAGTATGAAAGGGGCTTATAGTAGAGGGGCCTATGTAAAATTTGGTGAAGTTCATGTTAATTGTTGGCAACCACTATAAACGTATACTACTGGGTCTGACTATTCAGAAAATCGATGTTGCCATTTTTTCTGTTGACCTTTAGTGACCTTGACACAAGGTCAAAGGTCAAAATGGTCATACATCGTCCAAAGTTTATCGACCTTGGTACCAAAATGTGGCAATTTCACAAGGAATATTGTATATGATATTTATTTTCTTATTTGACCTTTCGTTTTCATGTAATATGCAAATAACCTAATTAGAGACAATAAAATTGCCTTTATGCAGGCCCAGTCCTGTCCAAAGCAAGAGTTAGGCTTCAAGTTCTTGCACAATGCAGTCATCTGTAAATACTCTACTTAAATGTGGAATGAACCCTACACAATCCCCATTATTTCTTGCTATTAGCCTAATACTCATGGGTAAGTAAAGTAAAGCAAGTTGTTTTGTAAAAATGTGCAAGAGAAAATGATCGATGTAGTCTATACCAAATCCATGGAACGAATCGTTGTTATTACCGTGAAATAACCACGATCCGCACTTAAGAGGCAAAAGTATGTATACTATTATCTTAGTCTCAGTCACATGTATGATGTTTTCATTATTCGATCCCATCCAGAGACCCTAGATAGTCTCGTCTAAAGCAGGATCAAGTTAGTCACCCTACACCCTAAAAATATTTTCAAGAACTGGGTCATTTTTGACCCCTTTTTGAGTCAACTATGCACCGACTAAAAATGGGGTTAAAATGTTGACCATTTTTGTGGTCCAAACAGTGTGAAATGAACCTGTTTTGGTCTACTAATTTTGACCGACCTCAATTTTTTTTTAGTCGGTGCATCGTACTTGGCGTTTTTTTAGTGTGTATACCCCCGGGGAGGGTCTCAGTTTGGTTGTTATGGACGTTGCCCCCGGAAATCTACCATAAGAAAGCATACCATTTTTTTGGCCAAAAAAAAGGACCCATAGCTTTACCAGGATGCAAATGTTGGGCCAAATGACCCATTGTGATATCCAAATTGACATGAAAAAAGGGGTCCTTGATTATACCAGAAGCTAAAATGAGACTGTGTCTGTGGCAAGTCCCCTGTCTCCCCGTATAGTCATTTGTGTTGAGAATCCGTCCTGCATATACCCAACCCATGCATCACACAGCTTGACTATTACTGACCCATTTGTTGGTAAACCAATTAATGTTAGCCCGTTTTGTAAAAAAGTGCAATGACAAATTGCGATTCTCTTCATTTGTATGATGTCTGTATCCTTTTCAAGATCAAGTTAGAGTCATCCCCATTAGCTGCTTTAATGCCCATGGTTAAGTAACTGAAATGTGTTACAACAGTTATAAAATGTTCCACACAAAATTGCTTTTTTGCCAAGAAAAAGGTGCCAGAACATGGAAACCTTGTTACTGCGTCCCCGGGCTGCTGTCACTGTCCATCGAATGATAGATGTTATATTCTTGCTCAACAACCAATACGTTCACAATCTATAAGTGTTCAAACAACACTTGTTATCACGTATCTAACAACCTGTTATTTCAATTTAGCTTCTTTCTTTGATGAACCTGTTTTCATTGACATTCATCATTATTTCCCTGGTCTTATAGTGTATAAAGTGTGTGCAATTAACCAGGCCAATAGCCCCTAAGTAAGGATCTTTGTTACAGAACCCTATTCAAATCTACCCAACGCTCCCCAAAAGGAGCAAAAGGTCCACCTATTGTTGATTTTGTCCAAAAATGGTCCAAAGTGTAGAAGTTGACAAGAAATTCCCCTTTTAGTGATGAGATCAGAAGGTAAGTTCAAGTCCAGTTCAAGTTTGAAAAGTACAACATCCTTTTTTTTCAAGATTTCCGTTGTTTTTGCTACTTTTTTACGTAATATGTATCGTGCACAATGTTGAAAATATCCTCTTTACGTGTTTCTTTGGTCATACACATAGATTCTCTGGTCACACATGATATCCCCTTATCAATGACCATTGACCACACCCCCCACCTGGGCCCTGGATGGAAAAAATAATTAAAACAAAAAAATCACACAGTGGGCGATACTGAAAGATAACTTGTAACAACTATTTTGTCTCTGTAAGTGTGAATCGTGGTTGTTTTATTAAAGACGTTATAACAACAATTCATTCCATAAATTTGGTTTAACCCTCGTCTTACCAGGGGGGTGGTGGTTACCCCCTCCCTAGTGAACTTTGCTCCGTGCGCTAAAATGTCAAAGTTTTCGTAAAAAGCTTATGGTTAATCGTTCTCTCATCCTTTCTGGTCATTTTAGCCGAAAAAATGTGAAGGTTACACCTTCACCGGGGTTAGGGTATGCCATTAAAGTCGAAGGGTAGGGGGTTGCCACCTACCATAGAAGATGAGAAGAAGGAGAAGGGTTTCAACGGTTACTTCAAAAGATACACTGTTCAACCACCTATTCATCCTAATAGCCTTAATCCCGAATTGATTTCGAGTCAAAGAACTTGCGCTTCTTGTTATGAACATTACATACACCTGTCCTTAAATCCCAGAACTATTCCAATTACCCAGTTGTCACTAGGCCTTTACACAAGTCACTGACTTTGGTCTTGACCATACAGCGAAACGTACTCTTCTGCATCACTTAAAGACACTTTGACCCCAAATTTTCAAATCATTTGCTCTTTGGACAGTGTCTGAATAAACAGGTATGATTGAGTTGTATTCAAATGCGCATTTATCTAATCATTCATCCTATCCGTATTTTCACAGGAACTAACGCGGAAATGTTAAATTAAGGCTAAAATCACAACATCCTTATGCCCCTCAAAACATTAAATCAAGAGCTAATTTTGCTGTTTGCTTCGTTAAAAAAGTTCACTGTTTTCCTTCCTTCCTCATTATTTGCCTATAATAAAATACAATAATATCGATCAGAACAAACGCGGAGTTCCTTACCAACAGAGAAATTTTAGCTGGGATATTCATAACTGTTTAGTAGAGTAGCGTATCATTACTTCTGTCTTCCTGTTCTTAAACATCTGACTGGCCAAGTTGAGTCGGATGAACAGATTACGTCAAAGTGCAATCGATCGGCTCTTGAGTTACCCAAACAATGCGCTGGTGAATGACAGTAATCCTGGGGTTAATCGATTTCAAACTCGAGCCATCTCCTTCTTTCTCATCTTCTCTGCACCTACCGATATTTTATGGTCAATTTTTTGAAAATATTATGCAACAATTAGGGCTCTAAACTCCTGTTTTATGTAAACCTATCACTTGCCATCATTAAGAGCTGAAAACCGCATGAACATCAGATTTCCTACGATTTTTAGCGCAAAATGTATTTTCGCTCATTTTCTATGGAAAATGCCAATTTTGTCGTCACAATGACTTTATGACGTCAATATACGCCAGACTAGGTATGTTGGTACTTATTTTGGTATCAATGGAAGAGAGACCATACTATCCACTGGTATCAATCTCATAAGCATCGGGTGCTTTATAACAAATTCTTGAGGTGGTGGTATTAAACCACCCCCACCCACCCTTGGTAACGCCGCGTTACGAAAAAAGGCTTGGGTAAGACGAGGAATATAGACCTACATCAACCATTTCTTCTTGTACTTTTTCATGAAACAACTTGATTTCCTTTAGCCCTGGGCATTAATAGGCAAGGTATAATGGGGTTTGTGTGGGTTCACTATACATTGTGCAAAAACATGAGGCCTACCTCTTGCTTTGGACAGGACTACCCGAATGGGGTCTGAATAAGGCCAATTAATCATATGTTGTCTCTAATTAGCTAAAGATTTGCATACACAAGAAAACAGAAGCTCAAGTAACACATAAAAATATCATAATACAATATTCCTTTTGAATGTGCCATATTTTTGATACCAAGAGTCGATATATTTGGACGCTGTATGAACCATTTTGACCTTTGACCCTCGATTAAAATGGCAACATCGTTTTTCTGAATAGTCTGACTCAGTAGAATACATTTAAATAGTTGCCACATTAACATGAACTCCATAAAATCACTCTTCTGGAGACATAAGCCCCTCCACTATGAGGACATTACTTTTCAAGAAAAAAAGCGCCCCAATTTTTTCGAACCCTGTTTTTTTGCCTATTTGAAATGCTTACCATGTATTAGGATCACACTTAATGGGATAAGCCGAATACCGTACGCCGTCTTTATGTATAAACGATGACAATTTCGGTAATTTTCTGTCTTGCACGACAGAACTTCAATTAAAAGCATCGATTTTCGAAATGAGCGATTACGATAGCCAGCAGTTTTCACAACAAGTTGTGGCGGTTATTTACTTGTTTGTTCAATAAAACCTTCGAAACGTTCCGCAACCATCCATTCAATTTGAAGAATTCGTATTCCCCTCAAAAAAATCTCCTCCTGTCTCTTTAAAAAATCTCCTCCTGTCCACTTGTTCATTATATTTATTTTCTCTTCGGTCTTGTTCTTATCGATTCTTATCTATTTTCTCTGCGTATTCAGGTACCATCAGTAAGTCTTCTGCCTCAGATGTGGGACGTTTCACAGTATGACTTCATATACTGTTGATGATAAGTAGGACTGAGACTTACATGTAAATTACCCTCGATTCTACAAGAAAAAAGAAGAAAACAACTCAGTCATTTCTATGGCATCTTAGTCCGCCTATGGAGACTAATTTGGGACTGAAAGATTTCCTGGTATATTATAATTTGTGGGGGAAATTTTGACTGGAATGGTTTTGCAATCCTTACACTATCACTCACCCATTTTGCTTTCGTTTTTCCTGTGTACATAATAATTTTCGCTGCCACCTCTCCTGCGAACAACTGTGAGGAACCGAAACATCGAAAAAAAATCATCAAATTCATATTTTATATTTTGTTTACTGGCAATGGATCTGCGAACATAACAGCAGTGTTGGCTTCAAATCCGGGTATGAAAGACAGGCGTACTTTTTTATCTGATTCTGTAATTTCTATACGTGCCTGTTCACGGTGAATATCACACCTTTTCAGCGTGATACTGTGCACCTGAATCAATAACCAGTTTACTTCAAACACAAATATTGATCTTTCTGTGAGTGAAAATTTTGGACGTGTTAGGCAAAACTAATTCTATTTTTGAAATCGCGACCACGCCAATGATCCCGAATCACTCTCAAACCAAAGTCACCAAAAACTGTGTTGTGCTTTGTTATTGATCTTTGCTCATTCTATACTGGTGTGGTACTGGTTAAACCACAATCAGCTGTTTATGTAGATTTTCAGACGTCATGCATCGCTGTATGTCTATTTGCGGGAGAATGGTAGACAAAGTTTCCTTCCTCAAATACTTCGAGACTTTTTCATATTTGGTGGTTTTTCGCCGATTAAAACAGTTATGTTGGTATTGTACACACTTAATCCCTCATTTAAGTTACAACATTCATTTCCCCTTTTTTCGATTCTTTTTCTCGCATTATCGCTGCAATCCCTTTTAGGGCCCCTAGTCTTTTCCGGTCTGAAACAAAGAATATCTACTGCAAAAAGATCGCCTTATTAGCAGAATAACTTATTTAATACTAATGCTGTCTATGGAGGTCGCCATGTTCGGCATTGGTGCCGTTTGCAACGGGATTGGTGACGTTGTAGTGACTTTAAAAGTCATAGACAAAACAGGTGTCTGTGGAATGTCAAGGTCACGTCCTGGTCTTTAATTGGATTATATAGTGGTGTGGCAGTAGAAAATCACCGAATCGATCGCTTCAAAAATGGCAACCGGAAATTTTGGAACATGATCATGTAAGTGTTTGGTTGTTTTCATTTCATTGCTATTCCTTCAAGACACACTATGTACTACATACCATCATTATTTCTATTTTGCACACGTGGTATGATCAAATTGGCTGCAATCATATGAAGATATTATAAACGTTTTACGTTGTTATCATAATAAATGTAATTTTTCTGATTGAAAGACAATCATTGTTAAACAAAAATTGAAATAATGCTGAGCATAGATTATATTAGTCTGCATTTCGCTGCTTTAAACTAAGTATGTTTCATTATCTACCACAGTTTATCATTCTCAAGTGTAGTAATTACTGCCTGCTTTCCTACGTCACACTGGATGCTTTTCGTGTTTCTTGACGAAAGTTATAAATTCTTGGAAGATCCTTTCCTCCGTCCTTTTGTTTAGCTCAATTTGTCCATCCTGTGTTGATGGCTTCTCTGGGCTCGTTGATCATCTCCTTGACGATCTTATATTGGGAACTGCAATCTGTGACCAGGCGAAAACAAGCTCCTAATTGCACTTTGATTTTGTGACTATGTTTTTGGTGACTTACAAATTTCGCAGGGCAAGAATTTACGACTGTCTTCTATAACACCTAAATCATCCAAGTGTGGCGAAAACAGTCAAATGCAAAATCCCTAATACTTAGGTATAACACTTGAATCGTCAGCCTGCAGAGATCGTGTATGTAACCCTCATAGTAGCATCAGTTAACTTTGTCTTGATCGTTACTTGTCCCACTAGTATAATAGGTTTTTGAGAGTTTGAAACTCCACTTCCACTTTAAAGGTGGATGGCCTCGATTTAAGTAGCTGACGTTTTCACTGGATAGAAATGGCCTTCACCCCAAAGCTTCCATATGTAAATTTTCGTGCCGATATTTCAATCCGTTTTCATTGTGAGACTAAAACGTAATTGTAAGCCCCATAGAGTGTGTCGTAAAATTAATGTTGGTCGAACAAAATGGGGGCATACTTTTCGTCTAACTTTCCATACCAAACATCCTTCAGCCCCATGATTTCACAGGCGTAAATGAGACAAATAGTAGCTTTCTTCTGATACAAAATTTGGACAACTACGGTATTCTAAAATATGGGGTCCCTGGGAACGAGGCTATTAGCGATCGGGCCATGGACCTGTTGAAGGCGGAAAGAAGATCGCTGCGGTTTTGTTTTTTGGGGTTTGGTTTTGATGCAAAACAAAGGATTCTATTGCACAAAACATTGTTGACATGCGAGCAGGCGCTTGCAAGCTTCAATTGGTAGCCAGGGATTATGTAAGAGGTATATGCAGGTCTTGTACATGGTCAGATATACGGTGCCATAGCACGGGATAGCCATGAAAATGGGCAGAAAAATCGACCATGCTATATAGTTAATTTAATAGATAGGCTTTTCTTTTTTAGTGAGCGGTCATAATAACGTGGAGGAATGGAGGGATTCACGGGTTTTTTCAGCAAAAAAGCGCATTCACCCTTCGTTTCCGTTCAAAAATTTCGCCTCCCCCCTGATTTTATCCATTGTCTCAATTTAAAAAGTTCATGTTCCCATCTCTCTCCTTGATGAAAAGGTTCATATCCTCCGCATATTCCCCCTCATCCGTACTCGATTACAACAATTTTCGTATCGCTCCCCCCTCAATATTCTAATTTCCCCCTGGGTAAACAATTATACCTCTCTCCCTATATTTTCATTTTGCGTCATCAAAGTGAAGTGAATTAGGTTTGTTACATACTTGTATTGTATCGTTTAAACGCTACATCTATGTTTGACAAAACATTTTATTTTGGAAAAAAATAATATTCAATGCACCATAAGAAAATAAATTGTTTTGTTTGTCCTTGAATAGTACCATCGTTCTCATCGTTCACCTGTTTTTCCGTTGAATCATTATCCAACCATTCAATATTCCATTCACGATTTAAAGATTGTTTGTAGCCCCCCACACTTAACCTTCACAGAAATGTACGGTGGCATATCGTCGCGAATCAACCGTATTTCTTTACCAAAGACTTCTAGTAATGAGTAATTATAGGGGGTTCTGGAAGATCAAGTGTGTCACTTTCGCCTTATCCCCCAAAATAACGATCCTTAACTAGGGTAAGATTCTTATTTAAAGGTGCATCGTTGATTTTAGCACCTTCTGTTTTCTTCATTTATCACTAGATATCCTTGAGAAAATCTTATTCTCCAAAATTTGAGCTGATCCCGATCTTGCGTTTTTTGGGGTGTTAGTAGCAATTGCTCGTTTCCACGGTCCCTAGGCTTTATGTGTTGTAATTTCGTCCGTTACGGACCAGAAAAATTCAAAAATGCGAATTTCTTTCTTACAGATTGCAACCGACCCGAATTTGCACGTAAGATTGGGCACACGGGATAAGGCTAACCGTCAGTGAGTAAAAATTCACATTTTTAGGTACAGTCGGGGGGGGGGACGAGGCTTGTGGATCCCGAAATGCCCCTTTAACTCAAAGAATAACAAAGCTGAAACCCAAATAACGGGTCTATTTGGGATAACCAAGCGAAACCCAAATAACGACCGTTATCTTGGGTTATCAAAGCCAGAACCCAAATAATGATCCGTTAACTTAAGATAACAAGGCTGAACCCCAAATAACAGGACCTTTATCTTTGGGTTAACAAAGCTGAACCCCAAATAACGATATTTATTTAGGGTTCAGGTTTGTTAACCCCAGATAACAACTGTTAAACTAAGATTAAGGATGTCACAATGAATCTTTTAATTACCGTGTGAGATATAACAGCAAGTTTCACAAGTTTATAATTTCAATTCAACACAAGAAAAATTGAGATAAGATAAAACTCAATTATTTGCGATGGTACTGCAACATCCTCATCAGGAGAGGACTCTGAGATGTACTGGTGGAGTCAGCTTTATGCTTGACCGGAGATAGAAGATGGACCTTTTGTTCTGATAAGAGCATTATATAATGAAGTGTAAGGTCCAAGCCCTGGTCACGGTTGAGTCCAGGTGAAAAGTTTTTACTAATTGGATGCCTCCAGATTGCTGGGGAAATTCTCTGTCCCTTTCCAAAACTTACATTTTCCCACGTCAAGTTGTGAGAAGCAATGGTGGAGCTATGATTCAGATACAGAGAATGGAGTTCTGCGGGGGCTTTGCAGATTTATGTTCTTTAGCGCTGCCCCATTGTCTTCCAGTTGGCCCAAGTATGTCTTAGGGGGCATTGGTTACAGCTAATGTGGTAGGGAGCAACCAGAACGTTCTCCAATGGAACTGGGTCTTTTTGTTGATACAAGGGTTTTGCGAAGGGTCGGTATGGGGTTTAAAAGTTGTGGCAAAAACCCGTAGGTCTTGAACACCGTTGTGAAGTTTTTGTGAGACCCTCAACAAATGGAATGGTGATGAAAGCTTTGTTGCGATTAGCGGGAGGATTAACGTTAGAGTAGGGGAGCAGAGTGGTGTGGATTGCTTGGCTTTTTGGCAAGGTCAAAAGACACTGCGATAACCACAGTTCCCTAAGGCACCGGTATGTGATGGATTTCTTTCTCCCTTCTTGGGGATTTTGTAACTGCAATTTCCGCTATGTGGGTAAGAGTTCTGATGACACTAAGTTTGTGAGAGATTGGATGATGGGAATTAAAGTGGAGGTATTGATCCGTTGGTTGGGTTTTGCGATATATGTTGATTTTCTAGTGATCCTATCTTCCTTGCGCTTAATTTGTGCCCGGGAATGCAAGTGTCCTTCAGCTATACCAGGTTGCAAAGTACATATTAATATGTGGTTTTCCGTGTTTGATGAACTCAAAGAAGTTTGCTTTCGTCATGCTTTTATATGAGAATGACAAACTGTCATCGACAACCTCCCAGAATTTGGGTTTGATTATTGCGTTATTCAAAGCATTGGTCCAACGTGACTGAACTACGCCATCAAAAAGCTTCAGTATAGCAAGAGTATTGATGATGATTCGGTAGCCGAACTTCGAGCCAAGGTTACGAGCACTCTTAAATCAGCTAAACCTCCAAAACGCAACATCACTTGGGAAGGAAAGAACGGCCCTCCGTGACTGAAAGAAAGACCAACATCATCCTACTCCCCCCCCCTGCTTAAAGTAGAGGTGGGCTATATTAAGATCCGCTAGCATATGATCAGAACTTGAAACCTTTGTTGAATGATCCCAAAACCCTACCGTAAGCTTTGACAACCTGATCCAACCAGTCCTCATCAGCCAGCACTTAAACTTCTCAAAGAGTTTAAGAAATCATGCAATTTGAGTGAAGACACAGTACACCAAGCTTTACACAACCTCTTGTTGTGTACCCCAATGGATGGACCCACCAAAAATACCTAGAGCAGGTGCCCACTTCGCCCGATTTTGTTCCCATAAACTCCTGTTTCATTTAGGACCGGCAAATACCTTGCCAGATATTTTTTTCCACTATAGTTGGAAAGTCGTGTCATCACATCAAAAATACTGAGGATCTTTGTTCCAAAATTAAAATCTTCTATTGATTTCTGATGAATCTTGTGTCATATGCACCGTTTACTCCTCATTATTCACCTGCATACCAGTAGCTAGTGCCATTCAAGTTGGGACTGATTTGTTGAACAACATTCCGATTGGAAAATCAATACCAATCCACTGCCAACCAATTTATTGAACTGCTTCAACGCTATCACAACAGTTCTTATTTCGTGGCCTGCGGACAATTTTATAAACACTGCGAGGGCTGTACAATGGGGGGTTCAGCAAGCCCGGTGATCGCCAACTTGTTTATGGAACACTTTAGACCAATGCTTTGAATAACTCCCTATCAAACCCAAAATCTGGTTGAGGTTTGTTCGATGACACTTTGTCATTCTAATAAGCTACGCAGCAACGTCTTTTGAGTTCATCAACAACGGAAAAATCCACATATTAAAATTTACTTGTGAACCGGAAGCTGAAGCAAACTTGCCTTCCTGGACACCAAAATAAGCGCAAGGAATATGGATTCACTAGACAATTCAACATATATCGCACACTCCACACACACGGATCAATACCAACCATCCACTTTAATACACATCATCCAATCTCTCACAAACTTAGTGTCATCAGAACTCTACCCACAAGCGGAAGTTGCAGTTACAAATCCACAGAAAGGGAGAAAGAACTCCATCACATACAAGGTTGCCTTAGGGAAACTGTGGTTATCCGCAGCTGGGCCTTTTGTGATCCCTTGCCAAAGCCAAGAGCACATCAAACACCAACTCGTGCTCCCCCTACGGCACTTTAATCCTCCCGCTAATTCGAACAAATTTCACATCACCATCATTTGTTGAGGGACTCTCACAAAAACTTCAACGTGTTGTTCAAGACCTACGGGGTTGCCACAACTTTTAAACCCCATACCAACCCTTCGCAAACCCTTTTTATCACCAAAAGACCCCAGTTTCCAGTGGAGGACCTTCTGGTTGCGTCTACCAAATTAGCTGTAAAACCAATTCCCTAAAAATACCTTGGGCAAACTGGAAGCCAATTGGGGCAGCGCCTTAAAGAACTAAATCTGCAGCCCCCAGCAGAACTCCATCTGCTGTATCTGAACATAGCTCCCATTGCTTCTCACAACATTGACTGGGAAAATGGTAACGGTGTTTGGAAAGAGAGACAGAACAAGTTCCCCGCCAAGTACGTAGGCCATCCAAAATTAGAAAACTTTCACCTCAACTCAACCGTGACCCTGGCTGGACTTCCTTCATTATATAAAATGCTCTTATAACCAAAAGGTCATCTCCGGTCGAGCATAAGATCTTACTCCACCATTACATCTCAGGAGTCCTCCTATGATGAAATGTGTGCAAGTAACGCCGAAATAATTGAGGTATTTATCTCAATTTTCTTTGTTGAAAAAAAGATACGGATTGTTACCCCCGATACATCGTTATTTATGGATCTGATCTTTGTTAACGCCCAGATATACGCCCATAAGATTGTTAAACACTCTCCAAGATCACTCATCGTTATTTAGGGTTCAGCTGTCTTAACTGCCAAGATAGGATGTTAACCCCAGATAACGATCGTTATTTAGGATTCGGGTTTGTTAACCCCAGATAACACTGTTACCCTAAGATACGGATTGTTTAAACCCCAGATACGATCGTTTATATTAGTGGTTCAGGTTTGTATAAACGCAAAACTTAAACACGCATACCAGAAACTTGTTGTAACCCACCAATCATGCATCACTTATTATTTCACCCACAGGAGAGAGACTAGGGAGCATGAGAAAAGGTATCGGCATCCAGCCGCTTAGGGAATCGGTTGAAGTTCAACAGAGACCAAAAAGCTAACAGTTTCCAATAGACCAAAAAGCGGTGTGTTGACAGAGATGAACAAAACCAACGGCACGACAAAAAATGGACGGATTCGACCAGGGAACGCTCGCGCCAAACCACCTCCAGATTTTTGAAGTCGAAGAAAGAAGTGTGTCGCTATTTAGGGATCAGCTTTGTTAACCACCATTAACGACACTAAGAATTGTTAACAACTCCATATAAGATCGTTTATTAGGTTCAGCTTGTTTAAAACCCAGTGCATAATTATGTTCCCCAGATAACGATCGATATTTAGGGTTCAAGCTTTGTTAACCCCATATAACAACTTTTACCCTAAGATAGGATTGGGGTTTTGACAAACCAAAAACAAACAACCCCACGAACAAAAAAAACCCAACATCCCAAACAACACAACCCAGCGAAACAAAACCCACACAAAAAAAATACCACCGGTACTAAAAATAAAAAAAATAAACAACCAAGCAAAATAAGCAAACCACTTCACGGCGATTACCTCACCCTGAGCCAGCAAATAAATGTATGCAAACCCAACGAAAAAAGACAAACCACCAACCCACACAACTTACAGAAAAAACATACACAACAAAAAACACCATAACCACAACAACCTCAAACAAACACAAAAAAAAACCACAACACAACAAGACATGCGGACGTAAAACAAACCGAAAACACCACAACTCACAACCATAAACAAACCTACTCTAAAACTAAAACACCCAACAACAACAAATTTATTTAAACTTACACCTCGACACCAAACACATAGCCCACCACCCAACAAAACCCAACCCAAAAACCCAAACAAACAAACCCAACCACCACAACCCACAACCCAAACAAAAACAAAAAATAAACCAACCCTACAAACAACACTATTGTTGTTGCCTTGTTAACGACCCCCCACCGACAACAATGAAAAAAAACACCTAATATTTAACACAAACCTCCCAACCCAAAAACCAAAAAGAACCACTACCAACAACATTAAAAGCCACAACGACAAACTACAACAACACACCCCAACACCACCAACAAACAAACTAAACACTATACAAAACACACAAAAACTCAAAGACCGACAAACACCAACAAACCACCCCCAAAAAACCGAACCACACAAACCTACACGAAACACACACAATATCAACACAACCAAAAACCAGCAACCACATCGACAAAAGACCCCATAACCAATAAAAAACCCGCCTAAGACGCCCAAATACCCCCAACACTCACACGGACCGACCGTGGTAACACCTACCCAACTCCTAATCCCCACAGCCACACGCAACCGCGCCAACCACTGGGACCCCCCCTCAAGACGCCCCATTCACGAACACCCAACCCCCCCACCAACAAACACAACCTAAAAAAAACAGCCAACCACAAAAACCAGCAAAACCGACAAAACAAATTTTGTTATTCATGTGTGAGGGAAGGTCATTGTGAGGATTGGGTGGTGTGGATATAGATGTCAACCCACCGGGCCCAAACGACCTACACCCCAAACGCACCTCCCCACCCAGGCGCCCCCCCCCCACACCCGCTCGGATTCGCGGCCGACGACAAACCTACAAACCCGAAACAAACTAGACAAACCCCCACAAACCACAACCTAAACCACAACCAAAAACAAACATAACACTACACGAACATTCTACACGAAAAAACCAAACCCACAACCACCCAGGCACTCACACATCACTAAAAAACTTACAGAACACTGCGTCTTAAAGAGCCATCCCAAAAGAAAACCACACCCACTAAAAAAAACGACAATCAACAATACCACAACAAAACACAAAAAATTTTACTTTTTTTAAAATAAACAACACAACTCCCAAACCCCCACACCACACAACAACCAACAAACCAACAACACCCCACTCACAAAAAGAACCAACAACCCCCTAACTAAACCAAACCCCCAAAATCGTGAAAAACAACACCCAAACAACACAAAATAATCACACAGAAAAGCAACCCTACACAACCCTCAATACAAACCATAACAGATAAAACACGACCTGATCACACAGAAACCACATAAAACCCAACACCTAGACCAGAATCAGCCAAACACAACAACCCCCAAACCCAACCAAAACCAACGAAAAACAAAAAACAAACACGCACAAAACGCAACAACCCAACCAACTAAACACCACCTAACCCTCCCCCACACCCATCCAAACCCCCCAAAAAAGACCACGCCCCTCAAAAGTACTCAAACAAACACAAACACCACATCACGAAACCAAGTAAATCAATGAACAAATAAAACACACCACATACACAACCCACCCCACACAAAATCCTTCGAACAACACAACCAGCCCACCAAACAAGTACGTGTGTGTTATTATCGGTGCTTAACGATCACACAACCCGAAGACACGAATAGCCTGCAAAACAAAAAACATCAAAAACCACCCAACAACAACAAAACAACCCAACCCACAAACCTAAACTAAGTTTTTAGTATTTGATTAACACACCAACAACAAACCCCAAAACAACCACCTGTCACAAATACAAACCTACCTTACCCCCAACCACAAATCCTACAACAAACACTCAACCACAAAACAAAACTAACAAACAGCACTAACACCACACTACAAAAAAAAACAACCCAACAACCACCAGAGTACGCAACAACTAAAAAAACCCACTAACAACACAATTTTGTTAAAACATAAACAGCATAAAACGACCCCAAACTCAAACAAAATAAACACAAAAAAAAAAAACATAACCCCCATAGTACCTATCTTTAATTTAGGTTCATTTTGTTACCCCCAGATAACAACTGTTAACCTAAGATAGGTTTGTTAACCCCAGATAACGAAGCGTTATTTATAGAGTTAATCTTTCTTATCTCCAGATAAGGATTGTTAACGCCAGATTCTTCTTCTTTCGTATCCAAACACTGTGTTTCTCAATATGATCCAGCCAGAGAATGGGTACAACGTCTGGCTGCTCACTGAATTCCGCAGCTCCTTGTTTGCAATTGTTTCTCCAGCAGTGGGCAGAGCCAAGAGGTGTTCCATTGTCTGTGGGTGCATAGTGTCCACCACCACATGTAGTATCTTGATCTGCTTCCAGATATCCCCACTTCTGCAAGGAAACATTAGAATCGGCAGTTGCCTTGTTCCTCATCTATTGAGGGCATCGCCATTACAGCCCATGAGGAAGTCAGCTCCAGTGGGAGATGCCCTCACCAGTTCAATACGCTAGATTTTTGATTGTTTGATGGGCCTCTTTTCTTTCGCACAAGGCGGACTCTCTAACCTCCTTAGAGACTGTGTGCAAGAGGTTGGACTTTGCTTAAGAAATCTCTCTGGATTTAAGACGGCCGGCAGCAGGCATCTGTCCATACATAGGGTACTTCACATTATATACTCGGCAGCTACGCTCTTGCAATGCTCGCTCGCTACGCTACGATGTCTGGTGGAGCAATTCCTGCTAGTATGTGTAAGTTTTCCGTCGGTGTTGGACGGAGGCATCACGTGATAAGCCGGCCATGAGCATTTAAAGCTGGGTCAAGCTTCCTTGGCATGGGTTGATCTTTCCCATAAAAGGTGCAGGCATACTCTGCGAATGAGTAGCACAGGGCAAGTGCCGTCGATCATAAGGTATGTGGTAGAGCAACCCACATCTTGTGCCAGTGAGTTGTTCAACGAATGTCTATTGCGGAACATACTTTACTCTTCGCCTTCTCGCTGTGGGTCTTATAAGAGAAGTACGTCCAAGGGAACATACTCCTAGGTAGACATGGTTATCACAGTGCTCCAGGGGAATGCCAGACCAGGTACCTTTAAAAGGAAGAAGCGGACGTTTGGCTTCACTGTTGCGTAGATTGAAAGCACTCACCTGTGTCTTAGATGGTGTTTATGCACGTAGGTGGTTTTTCCTCAATAATAAGGATGAGTTCATCCAAAGCTTTGGAGATCTCTCTGCAACAACTGTGAAGTCTGCATCTTGTGCTCTAATTACCAAATCGTCTGCATAAATAAACGACAGTTTCCTAAACTCCTAGTTTGGTCGTTGGTATATATGTTGACATGAGAGTGCAAGCACACTCCGCTGTGGTAGACCATTCATTGAGCCTACGCACGGCCTCTTCTTTTCTTCGTCGCTCCTAGCTGAACAAAGAACATCTTGTTTTGCCAGCAAATCCTCGGATAAACTCAGTCAGGCGGATGTCCTTGGTATTTCCATATCTTCTGGAGTAGCATCTGTGATTAACAGTGTCGGTATGCTGCTGATAGGTCGACGAACACAGCTCCTGTTTACCACACCCTTCTCGAAACCATCCTCAAATTGTGTTGAGTTAGGTTTGAGTACTTTGCTTGTTTGTTGATTGCCTGGCCGCAACCTGCGTTGTCTGGATGAGGTGTTCGTTATCACAGGTGCGATACCGTTGAGCAGGAGGGCGTCTCAAAGAGCTTTGTAGTTAGGTGCTAGGAGTGATATAGGTCTGTAAGATCTTGGGTTGGATTCGATCCTTTCCCATACATTTTTAGGAGTGCCCCTATAACATGTGCTTTCCTCCAGATCTTTGGGGAACCTGTGGTAAATAAGGACGCAATTGTAGAGCGCAATAGGCCATTCCTTTTGCTACTGGGCCAAGATTTCTTTAGTTGCTTAGTAGCAGATGTTGTCCAAGGCCTACTGCTTTTCTGCTTTTTTCCTGGTTGAAGTTAATCAATAATACAGATTCCACTTCGTCCATGTTGAAGGGGCGCGTGAAACCCATGGTCACCACTATAGCCTCTTATGGTCTCATTTTGATCTTCTTGGGTTTTGCTGCACTTGCCATTTAAATCAGTTTTGTGGGCAACTTTGGTTGGTGGTGACATTGCTGCTGCTAGGAGGTTCTGTTTGATCCCCTCTGAGCTTTCGGATGTAGACCATGCTTTCTTGCCTGTTTATGGGCATATCGGGTGGATTCATTAAAGTGTGCCAGGGTTTTGATCTTTTCTGGGAGATCCTTTCCGAAACGTTCCTCTCACCTTTAGCAGTTGTTGTTTTCAGCTGAAAGGGATCAGCTTCAAACATGTGATATACTCGTGAATTTCTCTAAGCGCATCCTTGGAAAGCTGGTAATATGCCGCCTACTACAAACAGCCTCTAGGTATGAATCTCCGTGCAGGCTTGTTCACTAGTTGGGCAAATGTGTCCATCGTTGGTGGGGTTTTGGAGCAATCTTCATCTTCCTTCACGTTCTGATCCAGGTCATCAGCGATTCCTTGCCAGTCTGCTTTTCCTTAGTTAAAGCGGCGCTTACAAGGCACTTTTTTGTCTTTACTGCGCATTGACTTGGATAACCGATTGTCTGATGTTGAGTTTGTGAACATGATCGCAGAACAATCTTCTACAACGGTTATAGATGTTTTTTTTGCTAACATACTAGATCGAGGGTTGTAACCTCTCTTCAACGGGCAACTTTGAAATGATGGCGGCAGTTTATAGTCGTGAAGGAGACGTAATGTTGACTGTCTATCCATTCTACAGCTTTCCGTCTTTGTTAGTTTCAATGTAGCCCATTGGGTACTATGCTGTTGAAGTCGCCATGAGATGAGGTTTGGTGGAATTCCCAGGGTTGCGTTGAGAGTGCTCGAAGTCTACTGATGGAGGTTCAGTGTAGACAGATGTAACGATGACAGAACTAAGCTCAATGTGAGGACGTCGATGTGATTAATCGATCAGACGTGAGGTTGCTTTCTACTTCGGTGCATGTTCTCACAAATATGGCACTTCTATTGTCCGATGTGAGTTCTCTCGGTGGCAGCACATTCCGTAGGGTTGGGTGGTGGTTTATTGATTCCTCTGTGGTTTTCCTGCAGACATAGAAATCGCAATTGGAGATTGTTACACAAATCATCAATGATGGTACTTTTTGCACTGGAACCACCCTCCACATTCAATGACGCTATACGTCCCGAAGGCAGACCTTAGAAAAGGCCTGCGCTGAGGTCTAGTCATGATATTGGTATACGTAAGAAATTATTTCATAGAAAACATGTTTTGGATTGAGAGATTGGGTTGTTCGCTGCTACGCTTCGCATTTTCACTTTGCTTAGCTTCGCAGTTTAACAGGGGAGGCCACAAGACGGTTATCTACTTCCCCGATAAGGCGCGTTTTCGGGGTTTCAGCTTTGTTTATCTTCAGTTAACGAACGTTAACCCCAGATAAGGTTTCCTTATCCCTGTGTTAACGATCGTTTTTATCATAGGGAATAAGGCGAAAGGTGACCACAGCTTTGAGCTCCTAGGGGGTAGTAATTTCCCTTCCTATACAAAATGATGTATTAAAAGCATCGCAAATTATATCTCATATTTTGTCATTTTTCATTCATTAGTGGGTCCAAGGGTTCCTTGGGTCTCTATTGGGCAACAATTTAAAAATTGCCCTGGTTTTAGTACAATGGTCTTAATATTGCTTATCAGGTCCAAAAGGATTAAAAAAATGGGTACGGTTTTGCAACGCTAACAGATATTTTTGTCATGTTGAGGTTAAAATATCCTGGCTCCATAACGGTCCAATTATCCTCAGCAGCCTTTGACCTAAGCTGCAAGTCAATCTCAAATACCAACACTGGTACATGTTGCACAAGTATACTTGTTAAAACCCATTTTGAGTAGGAAACAATTTTAAACTCATTTTTATGACACTTGGAGCATTTGCAATATCTGTTCCATGTAGAAAACCTCAAAATGACCTTTGCCACCTTTGGACATCTCAAAACTATATTTATCTGATCTGTATACAACAGAACACTTATTTTTTAGATAGCCTCCACCTTCGAGACATTTAAACTTTTACTCCTTTAGATAGCGGCCATTTGGATTTCACGAATTGCCAAAGGGTGATAATAATTGCACCATCCGTGGATTTCAGTCTGTACACCCAACATGCCCAAAAGATAAATCAGTGGACACCTTAAACTACTTCTGAAAATTAATCTTAACTGGATCTGCTGGCAGACTATATCCCATCAAGTTTAGACTGCGTATTGAATATGATCGGGCTTGTAACTCTTTCTTAATTGTATCATCACTTAATTTAAAGTCTGGAAGCGTAATCATCTAAACTTTTTCATCGATACCAAAAAGATGGGTACCGAATATTTTCTTGCATATTCCCTTCAGCATTCACCAAATTCAAATGACCTTTCTTCCTTACTTAGAATGGATGTGGTTTTGAAAAAAAGATTTCGGTCGCTTAGCCATTGCACAACAACTAACTCTCCTAACCTTGCTGGCCACACAACCCCCTTCAACAAAAGTCGGACAATACTTTGTTGAGCCCGTGTAATCGGTTTGAAAGATTTCCCTATCAACCCAGATTCCCAATTGTTCAGCTTCTGGGCCTTCCTGGTTTTTTGATTGGGTTCGCTTGGCATCCATGGTACGTTGGTATGGAACGGGCCGGTATGCGCATTTTATGAAAACCTCTTCTGGGGTCATCGGGATCCTGGATGTTCATGTTTAATGCTTTATCCTCCTGAAAAATACAAAAGTAAAAATAAACAATTTCCCAAATATTTGTTGTTTACCAAAAAAAAATTTTCCCCGCCCAAATTCCATTCATTTTAATCTCTTACATTAATGCTGTTACTACGCTCATATAAGGCGATTTTGAGCATATACGTTCAACTTTGTTTCTTACAGAACCACACCTTTTTGAACATTGGTTCTTCAAAAACCATTTACGGCATTTTTCTCCTAAAAGAACATACGTCCTGCGCTGTTTGGAACAGCGAAATTTAAGGTCCTTGAAAACAAAAAAATGGTTCTGAAATTCTTAATGGTTCTAAAATAGTACTTCATAACAAGGAAATCAATTTAGTAGTTCTTTTCAACACCTTTGAGGAGAAAATAGGGTTCTAAGTCCTACTGTTTAGAGTGAGAGACGGATCAATCTATCTACAATTGTGGTCCTGCGTAGAAAAAAATCCACTGACTGTTTTTGGATTGAGATAAGAAAGCATTAAAACTAAAACAAGTAGTGGGAGAATAGGTTATACTATTTAAAACATGCATCTCTATAAGAGTTTCAAGGTAAAATATAAGAGCGGTCAATTATGTTATTATAAAACAAAGGTAGGCAATATTCCTCTAAAGTGGCAAAAGGCGTGCATAAACTTTTATATATGGTTTTGAATGATTTGAAACAATTTACACTATTTGAATACAGTTGGTTTTGACCTATTTAACACTACAGCTCCGTTTTGTAATGTTACAGAGAGCAAACCTATATACCTATTTCAATCTTATGATCACAAGAGTCATTTGATGTACATTTTCCTTCACGGTATACACTTTAGAAATATTACACTTGTAGTGGAAAAGATAATGGTGTATTAACTAGTTTATTTTACTTTATAGCCCTTCAACTAGGCAACCGAGGTACGACAAACTATTTTTGATCACTATGACGGGTGGGGGAGGGGGCTCATTTCACATGTTTGTTTTTTCTGGGAGGGCATGAACTCTAAATGGAATTGCCCCCCAAAAAAATCAACCTCCTATTACATACTATACCACATATAGATTATAGCAAACTTACTCATGATATAAATAGCGTTAGCACGGTCAATTCAAGTGACTTGTCAGGCCATGCTTTATCATTAAGATGAGACCATTGTGTTGTATTCCAGGAAAGACTATTATATAAGCCAAATCTAAGCCCTCATTGCACTGCATCGGTATAAGATAGGTATTTGGCTGCCTCATGTAGCGTCTTTGTAGTTTATGAAGGACACTGAAAAAGGTATATCTAGGTATCACTTACAGGCTCCACAACAAAGGGCAGCCATGCAACACCTTCCTGTTTCTTGATTTAAGTCATAAAAGCATATGAAAGCATGTTCTGAGCTTTGCTTTTTCCAGATAGCATGCCCCTGAAATTTCTCTGATTTTTCTCATTTTTGGTTAGAAAAATTGATGGTTAAATATAACTATGATTATGGAGGGCATCCTTCTCTCCTTATCCGGCGATGTCCTTTCTCATACCGAGTAGAATGCATCATTAACATTTTGGAAAATTTGGCTACGTTTTCTTCCCAGCGAATATTTGGCAAATTTGGTCGATAATTCCCCACCCATACTGTTAGAAAATGATGTTTTACGGTGAAAGCCTTAACTTCACGGTTTGATCGTGAAGTTATGGCATATTGTGCTGATCAGTAATAATCCGTCATTGTATTGTTAAACCGCAATATTTACAGTTACAATGTATATAAATGGCAATACCACTGTAAAACTCTACAGACTGCACGTTTTTCCATAAATGAAAAGAAGCATTACCACTCTAAAGCCGTAAGCCGTAAGCTTTTGTCCATTAGGAAACTTGTAATGGCGCCATCACGGCAAAAAGCGACTTCTTGGACGGCCAATAATTCAACCCAACCAATTTTATTACAGGTTATAAGACCGAATTTTGCTTGCTTTTATTTATTTTTTAATTCAAGCGGGGTTTATGTTTAGTGCGTTCATGTACGCCGTATTAGGGCCAATGCACTGATTTTTAATTGCAAACGCTCAAAATACATAATAAACTTTTGTTATAATTTATTTTTAAAATACATAATGAAGTTTAATGAAATGCGATAGAGATAGAGAGCGGGAAAGAAAGATGGAGATAGGTAGAGAGATATGTAGATAGATAGATCTTACCTGTTCAAAAATACTGCAACGAATGACGAATCAGGATTCTGAGCTATGAAGCTCTCAAGATTTGTTGATTGCTCGGTTGTGTAATTAATCCTCTTTGACCCATTCTCAACAAATTTGCTGCAACATACAATTATATGCAATTGAAACAAAATGCTTACTTTGACTCTACACTTGTTCAGCTTTTGGACAGATTATATTTGAATACAAAATAATACTCGTTATTTGTTGGTATGCATAGAGTATTACTAACGGGTAATTTATATTCTGTAATACAAAAGTAATTTGAAGACTAACTTACCTAAAATGCCCCAGATGATAATACATGGGCTGTTTATAGAATATATCCTTTTCAGCGTCCACTATGATAGGACTATCAACATAATTGGCTACCCAGTTGGGTCCACCTTTTAAGTTTAAGGCAATGTTCCAGTCAACCCAACCGCTAACCCAGTTGTTTAAATCCTAGGAGAAAAGAATTGTAACATTTAAATCAGCAAAAGAGACATAAATATAAATATATTGAAAGCAAGATATCAAAGAAGATAAAGCAATGTTTCTATTTCATAATTTTGTCCGTGTTTGTCAAACTATGCCAAATAAAATGCCAGACTTTAATATCATATATTATTTTCTGTGTAAAACAAATCTTCCTATCGTTTGTGGAAACAGTGCCTGTTCATATGGTTTGGGGCGGTTGTCATTGTTTTATTTCTACTTCATAAGAAGTAATCCTTGATTGGGCAAACTATTCTGAATATGAATCGGATTGGTAAAAGGATCAATTTGATACCATTTGCATCAAAATCCGTGCAATTTTTGCATTGTTGACCCCTGTAGACCAAAATATTGTAAAAACTTTAATGGCGTCCTCAGATGCAAATACGACACAGACATTTCACAACAAGTTAGAAATGATTCTCTGTGATGTCCTTAAACCTATAAAACTGAAATATCAATTTTGGCCAATAACATGAAGTAGGAGACAACCGTCTCCAGACTCCTATCAAAATAACGACATTTGTGCGTTATCATGGTTATATGATGAAAACCACTGAGTAACCAGCAGTTGGTTCGGCACTGCCCATCTTTTGGTAACTCTAAAGGTCCGTTCACACTTCCACTGCACTGCAGTGCAGTGAGTTGCGTTGCCCGAATAGCAGTCTCTGCCCAAGATGCTGCAATGCAGTACTGCAACAAAGTTAAAATCGTTTTAACTTGCATTGCAGGGATTGCATCATGTTGCAGTAGAA
Organism: Ophioderma brevispina; assembly: GCA_023653785.1. Classification (NCBI taxonomy): domain Eukaryota; kingdom Metazoa; phylum Echinodermata; class Ophiuroidea; order Amphilepidida; family Ophiodermatidae; genus Ophioderma; species Ophioderma brevispina. Next base: position 43,426 of record JAMKCH010065281.1, on the reverse strand, counting down.
AGTGATCGATATATCGGTACTGCAGCAGCACTGCAATTGCATTGCAGTGGAAGTATGAATTAAAGGTTCGATCATACGTCACTGTATCTGCGTTGAGGTTATAGTCGATTCGCGTTGATACGTTCGTCCCCCCTGGAGTTTTGGACCTATTCAATTAAGTCGGAGAGGGAAAATGAAAGAATTCAAATGCACGTGCCACACCGGATTATCTTGGAGGACACTCCGGTCATATAACTCACTCACCTGCCACTAAATACAATTTCATTCATGTATGGAAACGCACAATAGTGTATTTCAGGCCTTAACATTCCTCACAATAACATGATTAACAGAAGTCCCTGCGCCTCATTGAATTCTTCACCTCCGCAAGAATGGTACGGGGTCACATATCAGATGAATCGAGTATAGTTGCGTTGGTTGAATTGCAGTCTCAACTCAAAATACTACATCACGGTACAGCAATAAGTTACAATTCATTTTAACTGCGTTGCACGAGTTTTGCGTGAGTTCGCGTTAAAGTGATCGATATATCGGCAACGCAATGCCAGGCGCAAGGCACAGTGCAACGAGGTATGAACGGATATTTAGTTCAAAGATACTTCATTAATGTTAAAATCTATTGTGATATTTTTCTTTCCTAATAACGTATTTTATATTTTCGAATTATATTTTCACAACTTCTATGCGTGGTGAGGTATAAATTGAGGTAAAATGATTTCAAACAATAAGTGATACTTTTACATTATAACAGAATTTAAAAATTCTGTTATAATGTAACCTTATAGAACTACAACAATAAACATACACACACATAATTATATTTTTATACCTGCAAAATATCATGACTGTAATCCTCTCCTCTTTCCCAGCTGCCCAGAATCACCGCAGTCTCCAGTATCTCGTACCCAGAACACGCTTCTGTTGCTAGAAGGAATTTACTGGGGTGGTTCATATGAGTTTTATTGAGAACGGTAAAATCACTCCCTCTGTACCAGTGCACACCTATGCCTGATACGTAACCAGCAGCTACTTCGTCATTAAGAATCTGAGCATGATAACAGAATAACATTGGTTGGAATATTAAGATTTTTTGAAAGGATGTTTGGGGTTCTTTGTTTGATTTTGCGTTTTAGAAAGTAAGAGGTAAAATACGCCCTTTGCAACTCTCACTCAAAGAGTTGAACAGTTTTTGTTGCATTTTCACACCAAATGTCCCTTACTGTGAAAGCCTTAGGTTCGTATGCACAAAAAGGTTTGACCGAGTCTAAAGTTAGACCTGGTCTAAGTGTAATTTAGTCCCACAAAAAAGACATTTTTCTTTGCTTTTACATGATGTATTTATTCTGAAATTGCATTTTAATCTTTAAAATTTGCTAGTTTATAAAGAGAATGTCAATTTACTATCAATTTTAGATAAAACTCATTTTGACTTAGACTAGGTCTAACTTTAAACCTCGTCTAACTTTTTGTGCACACGGACCTTAGTATGTTTCTTTTACTTAGGTAATGTAAACCAAAACTCTGTGATCCGTATGCACAAAAAGTTAGACCAGGTTTAAAGTTAGGCCGAATTTTCAACATAGGTTTGTTTCTGGTCTTCTATAGAACTGGGGAAATAGAAGAGGTAATGATCACCACCGAATCTACGAATGTAACTTTGATGAGGCGATTGGTGTCATGCATCATGGTGTATTTGTCATATGACAGACCACGTAAGCTAATGCACACGCGCGGAATCGCTGCGTTATGGTAGGTTCATACTCATCGGCAGACGCCTGCTGACACTAGTCTTTCGAACATGCTTTGTGCGCGGGATGCATGAACATACGCAAACGTAAAAAGCATGTTCGAAAGGCTAGCGTCTGCAGACGTCTGCCGATGAAGTATGAACCTACCTTTAGGGTTTTGTCAGGGCTACTGCAGAATTTGATTGTGGTTTTCAGATAAACGTTTAAGATTGTTTTCAACATGATGTTTAAACACCTTATTCACTTTCCTGTACTCAACATGCTATAAATAGCTATAAATAGTAGGCCTACAAAACACTTGCTTCGGGTCTGCACCAGTGAATGTCAGTCCGTCAATTTGACGTTAGGTCAGTATAAACATTATTTAGAATACCAATATACGTACCGGGTCTACCCAAGAAGGTAGCATGGACTTATTATCATCTAATATCATCAGAGAAACATTGCTATAGCCTCCTGCTTTTAATGCGGGACCTAAGTCCACTTTAATGAAATCTCTCTCCATAGCTGAATCAAAATGCATAGCCTGCCAATCATACCATGGTAGCCAAGGATCGTATCCTGCGTTGGGTTCATTCTGAACTGTTAGACCCCATATCCATATGCCTCTTTTGGCGTACTCTTCGAGAAATCTGTCGTGAGTAAAGTATCCGTGACGATGTATATAAACCAAAGATTCAACTAGAAATATTTGGATCGTAACAATTGACATAAATCATTAATAGAAGGTTTGGAAAATAGAGTTTAGAAGGCAAAACCAACCCTTTTAAATGATCTATATAAGTAATGAGCCTTTGACTAGTTAAACCTGCTGATGTTTATAAAAGGCAAGATTCCACAATGCTGCTGAATTTCAATGTTTTGTGCAATTGCGATAGAGATTCCAAAATAATAGGTTCCAAGCCTCAGAGCTAGTTGAATGTAATTAAGAAATTAGTCAAATTGTTCGATAGGTTAATAGTTTAAGGGATTGCACTAGGGTGGTTTGGAGTAGTATTTTGATCGCCTATTTTAAAAACTAAAAGTAGCACTGATATAAAAGCAAATTCCTACCTGAGGTAGGACTTCAATATTCCTAATCACATTTTTGGTGTGTGCCCCCTGATGAAAACATTAAATTTGCATTTTTATTAATTGGGTACTTTTGGAAAATGAACTTTTTTGCGAATGAGAAGAATTTGAAGTTAAAAAGTATGGATCACTTATATAATCCAATGCTAAATGAACTTCACACCCTAGGGATGAGAGTGCACCATTTTTCTGCGAGAGAAGCAACGGAGTGGATCATTTTCGAACATCCATCATCCAAGATGGCAAAAACCTAAAGATTAGTCAACAATTCTTGATTTGTTTAACATAATTTCCCAAGTTATGATAAGGTCGTCAAATTATATCACACATGAGGAAAATCACCCGGAAAACTGCCGCTTGAAATTTAGAGAAAATCGGGAAGAAAAGCCATTTTTTTCTAGGATTTTTATGTGCAACTGTTATTCACAAGTTATCGAGGTATTACACTCTAAACATGTAATTTATAAAGTGAAAAACATACTTTAAGCATGACCCCCATCCCGCATCTTAAAAGAAAATGATACAAATTATAGAAAACCATGTTCACACATTTCTTCATCTATAAAGCCATAAGTAGTTCGAATTTCTTAGCATATTTGATTTATTTGAGGATAATGTTCACGAGGAACTAACCGTACAAAGTATTGCGCCCACGTCTTATAGTATTTTCCTCCAGGATCTCCTATCAGCTCTCCCTTGCCTTTCATTTCTTTGCTATCTTTCATCCAGCCGGGCGCCGACCATGGACTTCCAAATAATTTAATGTGCTTCTTACTCATTCCAATAGCTCTCAATATGACCGGAATCTGTGGAGGAATGTTTCCAGAAACAGAATCGTAGCAGATATGCGAAGGGTGAACAATGCCAAGGTACAATATAGGGTTCAATCGTTTTGGGCTACTTGCTGGTAGGTCGCAAACAATAATAATATGCTTCAAATGATCATAGTGGTCTTGACTTTATCATTCTCTTTTTATTTTGATGGGAAATTGTCTGCTCTAGAACACTTTCGAAAATTGACACCACATTCCTGAATACTAAGGTTGGCAACACTCTAAAAACAATTTTACTGATATCATAAGGTCTTTATTCTAATTTTTTTTAATTGACCAATTTTAGTAGTTTTTCTGGGATACACTCTATAACGTACATGGCCCTGGGCAATTGAACACCCCATGCGGTTGACCCGATAGACTTGATATTGGCGGTTGTTATAATATGTACACCAACCACTTTGCAAAGAAACTTTCAGTACATGAATTCATTGCAACAATACTATTAGGTGTCTCATAGCGAGTTTGACTGCTTACTCAGTCGAATTTTGAATGTGTTTAAAAGCTTTTTCCACCCCACACTACGATTTTCAGATTTAGTTGGTACGCCATATCGAATGTCGTCCAAACTAATATAATCCAGGTCCTTGTCTAGTACGGTTAGTAGTTATGTTTCAATAGAGTAAAAATAGTAATTTTCCTGTCGAAACTACCCAAGAATACTTATATTGATGATATACCTTAATTGTGTATCCTCCATCTTCAGAGAAAGTCTTAAGATCAAAATCATTCCTCAACGTCATCTAAGAGTAAGACTGTGTAGAAAAATCACAACTTGCCATGGGAATACGTCCTATCGTATACTCAGACCTAAATGAACATTTCATTCACATTTAACTTGCCCCAATTGGGGGAAAAAAAAAAAAAAATACGTCCTATCGTATACTCAGACCTAATTAACACGTTCACATTTAAACACTGTCCATGGGATCCGTCCTAGCGTATACTCAAGACCTGAAAGGACAATGTTCCATTTAACTTGCCATGGAATACGTCCTATCGTATACTCAAGACCTGAAAGACAATGTCCCCTGTTTAACTCGCCATGGGGATAACGTCCTATCGTATACTCAGGACCTGAAATGAACACTTTCACACATTTAACTTGCCATGGAATACGTCCTATCGTATCTCAAGAACCTGAAATGACCAATTTTCACATTTAACTTGCATGTAAATCGTCCTATCGTTATACTCAAGACCTGAAATGAACAATTTCAACACATTTAACTTGCCATGGGAATACGTCCTATCGTCATACTCAGACCTGAAATGAACATTTCACATTAACATCGCCAATGGTAATACTTCCTACTCGGTAATATTCAATACCGGAAATGAACATTTTCAACATGGCCCCTTTCATGGGGATAAACGTCCTAATGTATACTCAAGACCTGAAATGACCATTTCACATGTAACTTGCTCATGGGAATACGGCCTACGTATATTCAAGACCTGAAATGAACAATTTCACATTTAACTTGCCATGGGGTACGGCCTCTAACTCGTATACTCAAGACCTGAGCATGAACAATTTCACATGTAACTTGCCATGGGAATACGGCCTATCGTATTCAAGACCTGAAATTAACAATTTTCACATTTACTTGACATGGTGTATACGTCCTATCGATACTCAACTGAAATGAACAATTTCACATTTAACGGCCATGGGGAATACGTCCTATCGTCTACTCAAGAATACCTTGAAAATGAACATTTCACATTTAACTTGCCATATGGAATACGTCCTATCGTATACTAAGACCTTAATTAACAATTTCACATGTACTTGCCATGGGAATACGGGCCTAATCGTATATTCAAGACCTCGAAATGACCATTTCACATTTAACTTCATGGGGAGACGTCAAACTATCGTATACTCAAGACCTGAATGACATTTTCACAATGTAACTTGCCATGGGAATACGGCCTATCGTATATTCAAGACCTGAATGAACATTTCACATTTAACTTGACATGGGGATACGTCCTATCGGATACTCAAGACCTGAAATGAACAATTTCACATTTAACTTGCCATGGGAATACGTCCTAAAGTCGTATACTCAAGACCTGAACTGAACAATTTCACATTTAACTTGCCTTGGAAATAACGTCCTATCGTATACTCAAGACTATGACCAATTTCAAATTTACTTGCCATGGTATACGTCCTATCGTATACGCAGCCCTGAACTGACCAATTTTTTCACTCATTCACATGTAACTTGCCATGGAATACGTCCTATCGTTACTCATACCTGAAATGAACCTTCCATTTAACTTGACTGGGGATACGTCCTATCTAATACTCAAGACCTGACGCTTATCAATTTCACATTAATTTGCCATGGGAATACGTCCTATCGTATACTCAAGACCTGAAATGAAAATTTGTACATTAACTTGCCATGGGAATACGTCCTATCGTATACCATACCTGCAATGAACAATTTCACTTTATCCTTGCCATGGTAATATCGTCCTAATCGTATCTCAAGACCTTGAATGAATCAATTTCACATTTAACCGAAAATGGGTATGACGGTCTTATCTATATGGATCTAGATGACACAATTCCACATGGAAAACGTCCTATCGCATACTCCCCCCCCAAGACCCGAAATTACCCACACTTTCACATTGGAACTCGCCATGGAATATACATCTTATCGTACATACTCAAGTTTGAACTAACAGTACATTTATCTTGCCATGGGAATACGTCCTATAGTATACTCCAACCTGAAATGAACAATTTAACATTTAATCAATGGGTATACCGTCTTATCTTATATGGATCTGAGATGACACATTCCCACATGGAAAAGAAAAAAAACGTCCTATCGCATACCAAGACCCGAAATGACCCACAATTTGCACATTTTTAACGCCATGGATATACATCTTATCGTACATACTCAAGGTTTGAAATAACATTCACATTTAAATCGCCATGACAATGCGCTCTTCGTATACTTCAAGACCTTGAATGACACAATTCACATTTACTCAGCTTAACTAGGGCATGGAAGAATACGTCCTATCGTATATCAGACCTGAACTGAACCAATTTCACATTTAACTCGAGGGAATAAGTCCTATCGTATACTCAGACCTGAAATGAACATTTTAAAATTTAACTTGCCATGGGAAACGTCCTATCGTATACTCAAGACCTGAAATGAAAAAATTTCACAGTAACTCAAATGGATATACGTACTTTTCTTATATGGATGCTGAGATGACACAATTCCACATGGAAAAAAAAAAAAACGTCCTATCGCATACTCAAGACCCGAAAGGCCCACAATTTCACATTTTACTCGCCATGGATATTACATCTTATCGTACATACTCAAGGTTTGAAATAACATTCACATTAATCGCATGACAATGCGCCTATCGTATACTCAAGACCTTGAAATGACACAATTTCACATTTAACTCAGCTTAACTCGGCATGGCCAAGACTTTGTGAAAAGATGCATGTACTTTCAATGTTACCTGCTATGAGAATACAATTCTATAGCTACTCCCCAATTTACAAGAAGTAAAATAGTTCATATTTACCATCCGTGGAGAAATATGCTTTCATTCAGGTTTCCTCGAACGGGTCAGGACCACATTGGCGGATATTAATGGTCGCTGTGTGAATGAATCGGTAAAAGCGCCCCCAAATCCAAGTATGGGATTGAAACGTCGTTTCTTTTTTACTATAAAAATACTCTCATCTGAAAAATTAAAAACGAAGGTGCGATTACAATTAAAAGTTCAGAGCGTGTAGATTCCAAGGTAACGACTGTTGTTAGGCTGTCTCACTTCGTTAGCGAAAAAAAAAAATTACGTTCTAATTAGAGCCTTTAATTGTACATAAACGATGCCAATTTATTTATAAGAGGGAGGTTGGTAACCTAAGATTATTTAGTATTAGTTTTGTCCCTAGAATTAAAATAGTTAATGGTATAATACTACTACACTGTTAAAAAACCGTAACCAGAAGAGTCCTTAAAAAGGCAAATCTTCTGAATGCCACAATTTACGGAAAATGAAACAATAAATAGATTGTGTAACACAATGTAGTTTGAAGTTTTAAACATGTACCACAGCTCAGGACACAGCAATCCGGTATTACAATGCAATACTAGCGCCAGGCACAATCCATAATGAGCAACCTTAGACTTAATTGTGAAAAAACAAACATCAGTTTCACCTAACTCAATAGTATAATTTAATTTTTGTCCTAAGCAAATTGCAATAAAACTTCACAAATTCAATTGATTGTGTCACCGTTTTCTTTTTACATAAGTATTTCCCAAATCACATAGCAAACAAACCAAACAAGACTCACTCCTTGGGTGACCCCTTTCCTTTTTAACGGAATTTTTATTTAATGAAACTTCTGTCCAATGCAGACTAGTTGGGCAATTAGCCCATATCAAATTGTGTAGTAATATCCCCTGCCATACATTGTCTGTACTCAAAAGTTGTGTTTGTGCTAGTTACCACAAATGAAAATGTCTGCTTAATGAATTAGTTTATGCTATCAGTGGTTAAAAATACATACTAAACAATTTTAATGGGGGTAGCACAATTGTATATTATAACATTGGACAGTATTATTTGGGTTGGGGTATACATTAGAATATAGAAGTATTCTACAGTGGAATGGAATATGTCAAGCAAAATTGTGCAAACTAACCCAACCAATCAGAAAAACTTTCCATACAAAGCGTGGTAGACTAGTCTCATTTATGCAAGCAGGGAAGCCACCATCACCAGTTGACCCGTGCAAGTGGGTATGTATATCACTGACCACATGGCCATGAAATATAGACTCTTGAACGCAACAGCAAATCTTCAGTAGCAGCAGAACCAGTGTCATCACTGAATGGGCTGCCACACAATTAAGACTGGTTATACCAATGCATTTGGTTTTGGTCAATTCAGGATAATCTTCTTGCTGCGCAGAAGAACAAACAGGGATTTGACTGCAGTGGGACTCACAGCGTGCAGAACGTACAATAACTGGAGCCGTAAAATTACGAAACCATTGCGGCGAACGTACAATAACGGCGTAAAATCTCAGCTTCAACGTTTATTGTTGGTTTTGACTGTTTACACAAATATTAACAATTACAACGTTTATTATAATCCTCTGACCAAAGTTTTACGTTGTAGCTATGGCATCATACAAACAGTTGTATTTGACTGTAACCACATTGTTGTAAAAATTTATTTTCAGGCAAACAATTTTGAGGAAACAAAAGGAATAACAAAGGGCACTAACGATTTAAACCAGTTGATACACTTTGGGTTTTATATGGTATGTCACATGGTAAATGTCACCAATACTTATCATCATTGATAAAGCCCCGGGTGCCACTGTATTCAAAGGTGATATGATGCGTGAAACACGGACTTACAACATGCACCCTAAAACATATTTCCACCGACTTAAAACATACCCATAACACTAGTATTTTTGTCTGTTTTGCGTACCAAAGAAGTATTTCCTCACTTTTCTACCCAAACAAGTAAGCAATGTATTGTGTCTTTAATAACCTTTAATCTTGCTTTGCTTTATTTTTTGAATCTTTTTGATTTCTGCTTAATTTGAGTATCACAATTTTCAGGTTTAAGAAAAAAAACATACCCTTTTTCGCACATTTTGCGGTTTTTGATACCCGCAATTGTACGCGCGTACATCGCTTGTTTGGAAAAAGACACCCTTTTACTCGTTTTCCTTTGTCACGCAGCATATCCACCTTTGAATACAAGTGGCCCCGGGAAAACTTATTACATGTACCTTACATAGATTCGAACCTGGTCCTTAATATTACGAGTCCTAAACCTTATCCACTACATTACATGACTTTACGGATAGCAGATGCTAAACTTAAATATATTATGTGTGTGTACTACTTTTTTCAAATTGAACACATATACTACAAAAGGTGCAAAAAGAGTTTTTAACACTATTTTTAAAATGATAGGGAAATAGATTTTGCATTTTTTTTAATGCGGACGTTTATGCTATTTAACAATTTTTATTGGTAAAACGATTTTCATAGTTCAATTTTTTACATGTAAAAACAAGGGCAAGTTACAAAAAGAACGAATTATTACGGAAAAGATAAAACGGTTAGGAGTATTTTGATAAATACACCTTTTTTCAAAATGGGTAGTATGTATTTTTAGCGTTTATTTACATTTTCTGCCTCCAAATTGTAATTTATGTTAGGTATAGGTAATACAAGAGTGAAGATGATTGAATAATTGGGGTTTCACGTAATTTAAAAGGTAGTCTGGTTAAAAATTAGGAACATTTTAACAGTGGAGTATTAGGTCGATTGGCTATTTTCTTTCTACCAAAGCAAACTAAATCCGGCGGAAATGCTTGTACATGTATTTGTACGATTTTGGCTCTCGAAAATGAAACGATCATCCATAAGTTCAAACGAATTCGGGGTGCCTGGTATTTGAAGTCTTGTCCATTATGACGAGCGGATGTTGGTAATTATTTAGTAGCATAGAAGCTAAGGGCGAGTGCCTCCAAAAAAAGTTAGCATAATTGTATCAGTTAGCTTCAGTTGGTGTTTTGTTAGCACAATTGGAAGGAGTTAGAATGGGTGTGTTAGAATGGTTAGATGAGGGTTTTTATTTGGTGTTTTTTTAGACGCGTGTTGTTACCAGTGTACGGTGGTTAGACAATGGTAAATCAGACCTCAATCAGTATTAGTTTTGTCAGTGCTTATGCTAACATTTTTATGTGGTTAAACGCACCGATTTAGATTAGGTTGAAACGAGAAATTGTACTGTCTTTAGTTAACCATGTCTCCAGTTTTAGTGTCGATAAAGTGGAAAATGTTGGATAGACTTTCCACATCACTGGACTTCGATTTGATCACAATAAGTTGAATTACCCTACACATACAAAAGAACTGCTTCCTCTATGTTTTCTTCTGGCACGTTTCAATGTGAAATAAAGATAGAAATTAAGTAAACCTATAGATAAAGGTACTTAGTGATTCAAATTCTTCACCGGTTATGTCAAAACAGGAAGAAACACAAGTTTACTTGCACCTTCCGGCCATGATGTCATTTTACAGAGCAAAATACTGATTCCCATTAGACCTTGTGAACAATTTTTATACACATGTAAAAAATTTACTGTAAAATTTTACAGTAAAAATACTGCGCAGCAATTTCTGCCACAAATTACCGTAAAAATTTACAGTATACTTTAAAAAATAATTTAGTAAAACGCCTTAAAAAAATATAATTGGTGAGTTATTACAGAGATTATTAATGTGTGAGGACGAGAATAAAAAAAAAAGCACGACGAAACACCCTAAATTTTAGTAGGCCTATCCACAATTTTTTAACAGTGCTTATGAAATGTAAAATTTACGGTTTTTGTACAAATGTATTACCAATCAAACTGTAAAATTACAGTAAAATTTGAATGAAGAACCTGTAAAAGCTATATTTGACGGGGTTGTTGTTGGCAGAATTTGCTGCACAGTATTTTCATGTAAAATTACAGTATTTTTCCCCTGTTATTTAGTATTATGGTATTAATTGAAAAATTTCATAGTCGTGTATACGTTGTTGTTACTCATTAAATTCGAATAAAGGCTTCACTTTTAGATTTTGTCATTCAGGCTGGAAAATTGGACATAAAATTTACAGTTATTTTCCTGTATTTCCAATTACAAGCCAAATACTGGAAGTTTTGGGAGTTTAGTTTACAGTATTTCTCAGTAAATTGACTGTAATGTTTTACAGTGTGTTATACTTAGAATATTTTAATACAATCGAAGTGTCATATATAGGCTACTGCAAACCAACATAGTTCGGTTAATACCTAAGGGATGGGTCATTATTACGCCAGGGGGGGGAAGTAGGATTTGAGGGGGGGGGGGAACCCGAAACCAGTTTGTTAAGAGAGAGGGGGGAGGACGTGAAAATTTTTTATCAACGAGAGCGAGAGGGGGAAACATGAACTTTTACAATGGGGAAGGAGGGAGGGAAATCAGCATTGACTCAAGGGGGGGCGAACGTGAAATTTTTGAAGGAAGCGGAGTGGGGGGGGGGGGAGAATACGCGAAAAATTTTTGCCCGAAAAAAAAGTTGAAATCGCCATCCCCCGGAAAATAATGACACCGCTCCCTAAGATAAATAATTTGACACATCTTATTAGTAGACTAAAATTTTTGCGATTAAAATATTAATATCTTACTTTCAAGACTTTTTGTCGGAAAAAAAAAAAGTGTATTTTGGAAATAGGCTAATTTAAAAAAGGGTTTTAATTGGACAGACAGTAGCACATGGTCGATTGGTTATATAAGCTATAACATAACTGCACATAGAACAGAATTGAAGGTGTGTGAAATCAGCTTTGGACCTATTACTAACCTGCATTTGCTAATACAGCTGAAGTGGCGCGACCCTAACCAACAATAAAAACAAACACACAAAATACCGCAAACCATTCGTGTGTTCCTGGTGATTAACGAGTGTCGTGCTGCCTCGAAAGGCATTCATGCATGTACACAATTCGGGTACCACAGTTACAACGATTCTAACAATTCCAATACGCGTCAAGCTCAATTTGCAACAAAAGGTTTTTACCGAGTCGGATATCCGGCGCTAGATAATGTACATCCGGCCTTTAGACAACCCCTCCAGAACACACTTTGAATCCCGGGCCCAGTTCACTTTTGTGTATAATTATATATTCAGTGCACAGTCTCTACATTTTTCTCATGGCATATTTCAAAACAACACGTGCTAAAATAAAATTGACCATAAATACACATCACATGCAATCCTAAAGTGCCACCGATATCGGTCATCCAGCAACCTCGAGCGTTTGGCAGGAACTAACGTATTAGGAATACCGTAAATATCGCATGCATAAGGAAGTTTATTAAATTGAGTCCCCAAGGTTCCAAAGGTCTTCTGTAATAATAATTGTTGAGGCAGACTGGTCTCGTGATTCGTTGTGTTAATTAACAGACCTATCAGTGATTTGCTACAACATAGGCAAATTCGAAAAAAAAATCAAAATCAGATTGCATGTATGTAACAAGTACGGTTATCCTCCTAACATACCCTGCGAATGATAGACCAGAAGCAAACTAATAAGGACCAGAATCGGAGATTTAGTCATTATTCCGAACGCCACTTACCTACAAACCGTAATTGAATGGAGAATCGTATCGTGGCAACATGCCGTTTTCTTAAGTTTCTTTCAATTTACAGCTGGAAGGAAACAGTAACTTATGAGGAATTTACAGGGACTTATCCTTCACTTTGAAGGCATATTCCTGAAAAATTTCAAAAGTTTTCACATCAATGATAGTGTTTTAATACTGTGCGAGGCACGCCAAGGGGAGAAAAAACTTAAAATAACGCAGCAGTGTGTAGCCAATTATATAAAACAAGCGTATTTTTGGAATTCATTTAATTTAAGCCATTATCAGTCTTTTTTTCCCTAAATTTGATGTCAGATTTTTGCTCTTATTAAAGTTGAAGTTTCAATCAACAAAGTATTACTATTATGTGTGAAAATGGGAAAGTTAAAATAGTTTGCAGCTTACAATGTTCAAGATTTTCACTATGGTGGCGCTGCTGGCCAATGCAAGTTATAGAGCTGAGTGGAATAGTAGTTGCATTCGTTTAGGCTGATTTTTTTTCAGGTTTCTAAGAAACTGAATGATGTATTTAGAAGTAACAATTACACATTATGCAACGGAATGCTCTTATACCTTGATTCATATGAAGTATACGCTCTTTTGAGGTTTCTAAATTCCAGTTTTTCCTGCTGTTCGATCAGATGGGTCCAGACGAGAAACCTTGGGCATTTTTGGTTAAAAAACCCAAAAGGCTGTTCAAAGCAACATAAGTGCATATTAATAAACCCCATTATTAGGTCATACATCAAATGTGTTTCAATATGGTTCTGATACATAAACTTAAATAAGTAATTATCATAATCATACTTAATCTAATATAGATTTGTAATGTGCTGTGTGTGTGTACATCTAAATATCCAAGGCAATTACATACAAATTACAATACAATCACATGTGTGATGTAACATATCAATTAACCAGGCAGACACTATTAAAGAGACACAGCTGCATGAACAAATATCAGCATAATGATGAAATGGACCCTAATGAAATTCACTTCCACAAATTTGAAAACCCAATTCGGATTGTGTACGTTTACATTCTGTAGAATAGTAAAAAAAGCAAGATTGTGACAGTTTGTGGCAAATTCCTGCGGCGGGCAGGAAAATCAAGGTGTTGACATCCCTGTCAGAATTACAGTGTACAGACTATCAGCATGTTTGTACAATCAAAAGATTTCAGACTGGGGGGGATTTAAGAAATGTACTTCAGTTTGTAGTAACATATTAATCTGGAACTAGGGGAAGGTGGATAAGCCGGGATTGACAAATAACAATAGCAAATGGTCTGTGAGCTGATGATGTATGCTTTTCAAGTTTTATAAATGGTGGCAGTAATGTTAGCATCATTGGTTGAGAAAGTGAAGCTACAAAGAAAATAATATTAGTTTATCTTCCTTTATTTTCCAAAACACCCGTGTTTTTTTCAAATTTGGGAAGGATGGAAGGGATTCAATAACGGTACCATCTCATATGTATAAAATATTTCTGCCATTGTGTCCCTTTTCGGAATATCGAAAGCTAAGTCAGTAATTAATATATGCAATATGACATCTGACAGGCGTCCAATATGACTGATATCGATGGATATTAAACAAAAAGGACTAAAAGCCAGTGAACAATGTAGTCTAAATATGAATTTTTTGCCAGGTAATAAGACATTCCAAAATGGTTCTATCGGGTATCCATTTTGAATGGGTGTTGATTACATGACATGACAACTCCCATCACATACTGTTTGAGTGTTCTTAACTGCTTAATGGGGCCGCTCTAAAATGTCTAAGCTGCGGAAAATGAAATATCGTAACTCCTAGATTGAACAAGGTGAATTTGGTCTACACTAAATGCATTCAGAAGACATTTAAGGCCACCTTGGATGTCAATCTGACCTATATATAGCTCAGATTACGGTTGCTCACCGATTACAACATAATATATATAGTGTTTTCGGAATCAAACGTACTCTTAATTGTACCCAAAATGTCGTTTGCGTCTAATATCCGTTTAAGTGTGAACGGTTAATTGAGTGTATTACAGGGCCCATAGGTTACTGCACAAATAATTTCCGATAAACCGTAAATAACGCATATTTTAGCTTGAAGCATCACGATGAAAAAGAATTCAGCAAAAACATTTTGCAGAGGAGATAAAAAAAATACAAGCCTTCTAATGACACCAGAATCTCAGGTTTGATGGAGTGAGTGGCGGGGTCAAGGCGATCAGGTAGTGCCTCTTTAATGGCATTTACAAAAACCGGCACTGGCACATTTAAAAAAAAAAGAAGATATTTCTTCAATTTGCCTTTAAATGAAGGCCTAGGATATTGGATTAATACAGATATATTTTACACATAAAATAGCATACCGAAAAACAGATTAATAAGAGGCTAATAACATCTCTCACACATGTACTGATTGATATTAAAATCACAAAGGTCACAGACCTGTCAACTGTCAAACAATTTAACACAGAAAGAAGTGTAAAACTTAATTTTAAAGAAAAATCATTTTCACCTGCAATTCAATTTCGTAAGATACACACAGGATGTAGATGATGGGATAAATAATCAAAAATCAGATGTTAAAACTGTGTCGCCGTTGATATTTCTGTTTTTGTCAAACAGCTGTTGATCGTCACGTTTGCTGGTACATGATTGTTGCTCACATATGGCAACATCTCGTGCGACACTACCCTAACTAGTATACAGGAATGTGTATGAATTTGGATCACTGAATCATATCAAATATATGTGATGTTATCCAGCAAAATGAGTCCGGAAGTTCGCAAGTTGAATTTTGAGATATAGCCAACTAAGGCGAAAAGGTCTTTTGTTTCCTATTGTTTTGGCCAACTTTCAACTGATCATCTCTTTGGCAGTAATTGGTCAATTTCATGGGGATTTCGCCCGCAAAATGTAGCTTTTTAAATGGTGAATACAGCTACATGAAAAAGTAAAAATTGAATCTGACCGACTTCAGACTCATTTTGCTTGATCGCATCACAATAAATAAATGTCGTTATTTCATGACGATATAGCGACTTTCAATCCCCGGCGATCACCTGATTTTGTGCACTTTACAAACCCCAAGTAGTGTCAGTATAATAATTCAAGTCCTAATTATTAGCATGAATGTTTAACACTCATCCACAATTGGTACAATAATTAAAAAGGATCTTGCAGTACACAGATAAGATTAAGATGAGTACAGTTGTAATCCTTTCAATGCATTTATGGTATTCAGATCAGATGGCAGGTATACATATAATCTAAATTTGACTAAGGTTCAAAACATATTTGATTTGGCAAAATTCATAATTCTCTACTACAAGATATCTCGAAAATCACTTTAGATTTCCGATGTTTAGAACATTTATTCAGATTCCCGATATATTGCATATTGATTCAAATCATATACCTTCCCCTTCTACATCCCGTTTCTATCATCCCTGAAAAGTCGTGACAATTCATGTGGTATAACCTAAGCAATAAGTAAACAAAATGCTACACTATAAGACAGGTGACTTCGGCGACAAAAGCAATATGTGGGCTTCCTGCCCTCATAATGAACAACAAGGTTACTTCTATTTGTGGAGTTGTCACTGAGTCCTGGGTGCGTGGAATTAAATACACTTGATGACGCTGTAATTACTGAAATAAGAGCCACTTTATCAGATTGTAATAATTACTGTCAATTGTCTCGTTTATCTCGTGGTGGTTTTCGTTTTCGTTCTTTGTCACCACTCTTTCAAAGTGACCATGAATAAAGCAACTCTAGACCTTTCATTTAGTTCCGGATCCTCCTCCTTGAATCTGTTTGCTATTCACAGACCATATCACAAAATAGTTGTTCCAAGATTGTTCATCTTTGTTGGAGGAATCAACTGCCTCACCGTATCGTGTTGTGTTTACAGGTGACTTTAATTTCTATGTGGATGATGAAACAGATATAGATACAATGGCCTTTACTGAAAGGTCCCGCACATGTTGCAGGTCATACTCTTGACTTGATGATTTCACGTAATTCTGATCTGTAGCACTAAAATTATACAGGGACTACCATATGATCACTAATTGCTGCACTTGATTTTGCTCGTCCAGAACATCAAGAAAATCTGTTGTCTAGCGTAGACTTCGAGACATACATTTGGACCAGTTTAAATGTGTTATGCAATCTGCGCTTGTCAATATTAACTCGATATCGCCCAACTTTGCCATACTGTTCAATAACGTGCTGCGTGAGTTACTTGACTGACAAGCACGCACTTCAAAAGACCAAAGTCGTATAAGGATTAAATCAAATGCACCATGGTATACAGACAAGGTTCGGGAAGCAAGGTGAGCTAAAAGGAAGCTAGAGCACAATACGACAAAATTTAACCTTCAAGTTGAAAAAAATCTTCTTTGAGCACTGTAAGATGTACAAACAACAGTGGAGAGTAACCAGTGGAGAGGGGAGGTGGCGAGCGCCCCCTGCTCAGATTTTTTTTTTTTTTTTTTTTTTTTTTTTTTTTTTTTTTTTTTTTTTTTTTTTTTTTTTTTTTTTTTTTTTTTTTTTTTTTTTTTTTTTTTTTTCCCCCCCCCCCCCCCGCCAGCCCAGCCTCTAATAACTGACCTTTTGTACAGTGTCTTTGGAGAAGGACCCAATTCGCCCCTTGGAAAATGCCTCGGCACCATTTCCATCCCTCCCCATTTGTAAAGTTTTGGTAAGCCACTAACAAACAACTGCTGGAAGAATCCAAATATAGTTATTACCGCAATGAAATCTCTGTATGTAATGACAAGCAGCTTTTTCAGAAGGTCAATAAGCTGTGTTCCTTGAATGCAGCGAGGACCCTTCCTGACCACACTTGCAAGAGAACTTTGGCAAATAAATTTGCCTCATTCTTCCATGGAAAGGGTGATGTAGTACTTGACAAGATGGATAATATAGTTGTGCCCAAAATAAGTGTTATCTTGTTATGCAATCATCTTCATCGACGTGCGACGTGGATCCTATGCCAACATCACTGTTGAAAGATTGTTTAGACATCTTGGTTCCTTATATCACCAACATTATCAACGAATCTTTGAGTCCTAGGATTGTATCATCAAGTTATAAGTTGGCCTATGTGAAACTGCTTATCAAAAACAAAAAAGAGAGCTCTGATGTTAATGATCCGAAAAATTATCGGCCCATTGCGAACTTGATGTTATTTTCAAAATACCCGAGAAAGAAGTCTCATCTCAACTAAAAGTCTATCCATTCAACTGAAACAACCATGGTTTGTGTAGTGAATGACCTGCTTTTGGAGTTAGACCAGGGCAATGAAGCAGTTTTGATTTTGCTAGATTATTATACCGCATTTGACCACCATCACCATTACATCTTTATTAGGGGCGTTCTACAAAGTCGATACGTATCGGGGCACCGATGTTACGATGTGTTTTTTTAAACTGATTTTATTTTTTTTATTTTTTGTATGGTTTTTGGTGTCAATGATTGGCTTTCAGATATTCATATCCTTCTTTACAGTACCCCACAGGGATCAATGGACCCCTTGATTTGATCCTATACTGGTGGTCCTTTGAGTGGCGTGATAGGTGCACATAGCGGAATTATGCACAGTAGTCATCCGAGACATCTGAAACTATACATCAACAAATCCGTTTCAAAATCATACTTATTACCTATAAGATATGAAATGGTATGGCTCCCAAGTACCTCGAGGAACTTATCTCTGATATAATCAAAGTATTTCTCAACGCTCATCGTTGAAAGGTCTTCTTAGTGTCCTTGAAGTAAGACTATGCATGGGAACCGGATTTTGCCATTGCAGCTCCTCTTTTTTTATTCTTCTCGGCATTACATTTGCCCAGGCTTTAGAGGTTTGTTATCAGCTGTTATCATTAGGTTAATTAAGACTCCTGAGCCCTGAGGTGGTCACCGACCAACTTACACTGATACCAACTTAAACTGATGCGAGTAAACATACAACGGTTAGTGGTTGGTGGTTCAGGTGTATCCAACAGTGGTGTATCCCCATATGAGTTAGTATGGGTGGCAAATTGGCCATATGCTGACCCTTTTTCTTTATGTTAGCTGTTGTAGCCAGCTAACAGGATTGTGGGTTTTGTCAGTTTCTTCTTCTTTCTGGCAAACGCTCCTTTTCCGAGGGTGGCACTCACATATGAAATGGTTATGAGTGTAAGGCTAGCGCTTTCGAACCCAGGGGCATTTGGGGACAGTGGACATGCAAAACATAGTGCTCTTTGGGTGAGAGCCAAATTGACCATAAATAGGGTTTTTTGTGACAAATTTGTTTTATTTTCCAAAAATAGGCTCTTGAGTGAAAATAGGAGTGCCCCCTGGCCCAACTCCTTTTAAAATGGTACCAGTGCTCCCTAATGCTCAACGCATTGGCCGATTTCAGCCAAGTTGGGTCAGAAGAACCATTGACCCATGCTGCATACAGGGTGTTCACAGTTGCGATCAATGCATATGTAGATCGATTAAAGGGACATTCTCTGAAAAATTGATGACATAATCCTTCTTCCGCAAATCAAAGACTATCATCACCAGATTCGCTCACAAGATCCCCTGGAAGAGGTGTTAACAGATAAGGCCCAATTAAATGCCACATTTACCAATCAAAGGGGCATTCCTGGAAAAGCTATGAATTCCTTCTCCTCCAAGTTAAAGGCTATCTTCACGAGATTCGTTCACAGGATCACCTGGTAGAGGCTGCATCTGGGGTGTTCACATATTAGGTCCAAATGTCACGATTACTAATTAAAGGGCATTCCTTGAAAATCTATGAATTATTTTTTTCTCCCACAAATTAAAGGCTATCAAGCGATTCACTCGCAAGATCCCCTGGTAGAGGCCACATATGGGTGTAAACAGTTGGGTCCCCAATGATCACATTACCAATTAAAAGGGCAGTTCCATTTGAATCTTTGAATTCCCTCTACCGGAAATTAAAGCCTAGCGTCATGAGATTAGCTCGCGAGATAGCAGCTGCAATCTGCATATGGGGTGTTCATAGATTGGACTTAGATGCCACAATACAAATAAAGGGCAATTACTGAAAATCTGGAATTCCTTTTGCTCGTACAAAATAAAGGCATATCAAGCGGCTGCACTCGCAAGATCCCCTGGTAGAGGCTACATATAGGGTCTTACAATGGGTCCAAATGTCACAATTGCAAATTAAAGGACCATTATCTGACAAATTATAAATCCCTTCTCTTTACCCTTGTAGGTTCGACATATGGGGTGTTCACAGAAAAATTTTGGTCCAAAGTATATGGTAGTACTGTATACTGAATTAAAGGTGTATATCTTGAAAAAAAATATAAATTCTCTAGGCTTTCCCGAGTTCACTGTACAACCATGCACATCACCTGGAGGTTACCATTTAGGGGCCAGAGTTCACACAGGACAAATTATCAATTTCAGGGAGGGTTCATTTTAATCTGGCAATTAATATTGGTGGTCACCATGCATTTGGGGTCAGAGGTCATTCATGGATCAAATATAACGAATATTGTGGGAAAGTTCCTTTGTCTGCAAAACATGCAAAACACAACAGAATCACAATTTTGATATCAAAGGTCATCAAAAGGTCAAACACTGGAGCTGGGGTCAGTACTGGGGATAAAATTATGAATGAAACTTATTTGGAAGAGCCCTCCTTTGGTCTGAGGAACACATCGGATGGCACCATTTTGAGACCAGAGGTCGATCATGTTTGCACACAGATATGGGTCCAAAAGTCACCAGCTAACATTCGTGCTCGCCTCGAGCACAAGTCTAATTAATAATTGACATGTTAAAATCATCGGGTTGTATATTTATAAATTAAGAAATTATGGTCACGTTATTTACTAGCTATATTACTGTACATTGATATGAGTACCATAAACCCTTTTACCTATGGCCATTAAAATAAATCCTCTTACCTCTTACGGGGAATGGACAGGCCTAAACTTTTAATGAGGTCTCACTCATTTTGGAATGTATTATAGTAGCGACCACTCTCCTTTAGTATAGTGGTGGCATAATATGGAGCTCTATCGGAAATCTGAGTCATAGTATTGACCTCTTCAAAAATACAAGACTCTAAAATGGCAATATTTTTGGTTCTATGGTTCTTCTAGTACAGGTACCTAGTATAGATACCAACAGCAAGTCAGTTTCCATAAACGTTTTGCAAAAGGCTATCACTGGCCCTAATACTTTTAGTTCCACTTTAACGCATATGGAAAATATTTATATACCCTAATTTGAAGTCCATATAATGGAACTATTTTTTTTTTTTAGATCTTGCTTATTATTGTCTAGAACCCCCAATCTAGGTCTATACCCATGCAGTTACTCTTGATTTCTGTGTACAACACTCCGTTCCAATTTCAGGTAGGCCTATATCCACACATATAAAATCGTCAACATATAACTCCACATTATCAGCAACACCCTAAAACTCAAACTCGCCAAAATCAAGGTCTCCATATCTGCAGTTTAGAAAAAGAGCATAGCACAAATGGTTGTTAATAATAACAATAGTATGGTCCATATAAAATATATGTCTCAATTCCTACCATTGGCACATTATCATTTACAAATACCTTAATTATCATAGTTTGACCACACAATACGCCGGAACATTAGGCGAAAATCCCAAATAAGCAAGGGCTTCCGCCCAAAAATACCCCTCTGGCTGGTATAGGGTATTATGTGTACTTTCTGTGTTATGTCGATCAATCACGTGATCGCGGCAGAGCTTTTAAAAGTCACTAACAGAGCAAACCACCTGCGAACAAAATCTGTTTTTCACACCACTGAGGCACAAACTTCGTAGGGTTGTAGAGAGCGTAATCGTGGGAACCAATCAGCGCAGCGGGGTGTATTTACGTTAATACGGAAAAGGGTGCTTCTTATTTTTCAGAAGTCTGAAATACAATCATTAAACCCCTTAGAATGGTTCAGTTTGATGAAAAACTTATACTGTAAAATTTCATAAATATTGAACAATATTTACTGGTAGCTCAGAGCATTAAAGTTTGTACCACTGCAGTGTACACATTGTACCTTAATTAAGTTAATTTTTTGTTTTTTTAATTGTACATCCCTACTGGCATCAATAGGGGACTGCACCCACTGGTGTTAGATTTACACCATTTCGGTCGTTAAATACCACCATGTTGGTTTTATATTAAGACAAAATTTTGGTTTAATTTTACACCACAGTCGGTGTTAATTATTTTTTAACACTGCCGGGTGCCAATTGACACTACTGGTGTAATTAAACACTCTCCTGGAGTCAAGACGGGACCACTCCCTCTGGTGTTAAATTAACACCAAACTTTGGTATTATGTTAACATTTATATTTGTAAACGTGTGATATTTTAGTAGAAAATGTTTGATTTTGTTATTTTTTGTTTCTATTGTAACTTCTTGCTCTAAGCAAATCATAAGTAGATACAAAAATGTATAATTAAAATTATACAGCAGCAGCAACCGGGGCTGTGTTAAATTCTAATTCCACCACCAGAAAACTAACACCACCACGCTTGGACACACCGACCTTGGTGTTAAATTTTAACACCCCAGTGTTTGCAGTGTACCAGACGCAATGGTGATGTTTTTTATAATTTTGGCATAAGACAGAAGAGTGATGTTCTTTGTCCCTGATTTTGCCAGAAATTCACGACACGATTTATCTTAGTAAGACCATTTATTTGGCCAAAAATTCCATTGAAAGTTACTACTAAGATTGTTTTTTCTGGAGGGAAGGCAAAACAAAGAACCAAAAACATGACCCAGAGCTTGAGGGTTTATGGATCTTGAACAGTTTGAAACACAGCGTATTGTTGAAAGTCCAAGCTTTTCTATTTTAAACTTTAAAAGTTTGTCTGCTAAATTCCGAGTGTCAGCTAGCTGTATTTGAATTGTTGTATGCATAGACCAATTGACTGCTGCCATCTGTCCTTACCTTATTATTTGTTTATCATTGAAAGAGGATTAACAGTGCCACATGCTGGTAGAAAAACACCCAAGCACGATTGACACAAGTTTTGTGATGTTATGTACCTGGTTATTGAACTTACAACAATACGCTCTCCTTCAATACTTACTCACCAACAGCAGTATATACATGTCATGTTTTGGCCATTCTGGGTTTTTGTTGCCTTGGTCTCCATTGAAATTATTTAGTAAAAACTGGAATTTCGCGGTTCTCGGTTTTCGCGCTCGCTATATTCAAAGAATATAAGCTGTGGGAAGCCCAGCCTATCTTACAACCGACTTGACCTGACATGACCTTTGACCTTGGCAACCTTTGACCTCATCAAACATGAGGTATCCCATGTTGAACCTATAATTCAAGTTTTAATTTAAAATTTTAACATTTTTAGCCTATTTTCAACTTGACCTCAATGACTTGGAACTTGGCCATTGAGCTTTGACCTCATCAACATATAGGGATCCATGTTGGTCACCTATGACTCAAGTTTTGTTCCAATTGATCTTCACTTTTTTTCAATTGAGTCAATTAAAAATAAGTTGACATCCCAATGACTTCCCCCCCGCAACACATAACAATTTTCATAACATTTTTCAAAGAAGGTGGATTAATATTTTTCGAAAACATTGTTTTATATGTTTGTGAAACATTATCAAACGTTTTACAATGTTTTTACATGTTTAAAAATGGTTGCTTAAAAATGTGATTTTCGAAAACAATTGCCATTAATTTGTACTTTTTATTAAACATTAAGAAAACGTTTTTCAAACATTACTTACAAAATATCGTAAGCTTTTGTTATAGAGATATTAACAGAACATTTTACTCTTAGATACGTAAATGTTTTAGAGATGTTGATGAAATGATTCTGCTAACATTTTTTCCTATGTTTTCAAAACGTTTTTCAAGACTGTTCCCAAGATGGGTTGTTTCTTAATCTTGTATGGTTTTTTGAAACATTTTGTAAATGTTTCAAATAGATATTATATTTGTTTTTAAAAACATTGAAACCGTACTGTATGGATATCACCTTATGACATGTTTTTAATAATAACTTTTTGATGATAATGTTTTCACAATGTTTTCCAAACATTGTGCAAAAACAATAACACTATAAAAAATTTTTTTGAAAAAGTTATGAAAAATCATTTGTATGATGTTAGGCAAACATATTTTATGAAGTTAGGAAAACATTTTTATGATGTTAGGCAAACGTTTTTATGATATTAGGCAAACGTTTTTATGATGTTTCGTAAACATAAAAAAATCTTTGACATTATGGAAACACATTTTTAGGCGTTATGCAAAAACATTTGATAAAATATCATTTATGCACGTGCATATGCCATTGTCTAACCCGCCGGCACACTAAAAAGCCTAAAAAAAAATAACAGCAAAACAAAAACAATAAAACATCTTGGTTATACACCAAATATATTGCGGTTTGCTTTTTAGCAAAAGAATACCAAAACGGAATGTTTTATATATTTAAAATCAACATCACAAGCTAGGTAAGTCGCCGTGGCTTAGTGGATACTGCCAGTGGACTCAGACTCAAAAGGACAGGGTTCGATTCCCAACAAGGTAAATGATAAATTTGCTCCTAGTATATAAATGTGTTTTAACATTCTTGGGATATATACTAACAAATACGGAGTAAAAGCAAAGAGATGTCCCTTTTTTTTCTCACGATAATTAACTTCATTATTAATACCTGGCATGTTGATAAATTTTTTAAAATATCTTGGTAACATCTGAAGATACATGTTGGCAAAAATGTTTTCCTTACCAAGTCCCACCATACATTTTTGATGTTTTTTAACCACATTGTTAACAAACATTTTCATAACATTTTTTTCAAAGGTTGGATTAATTTTTTACGAAAACATTGTTTGATAATGTTTGTGAAACATTATCAAACACCGTTTTACATGTTTTTACGATGTTTTAAAAAATGTTGCTTAAATGATTTTCCGAAAACACTTGCCAATTAATTTGGTAACTTTTTATTAAACATTAAGAAAACGTTTCTCAAACATTATCAAATATCGTAAGCTTTTGTTATAAGAGATATTATCAGAACATTTTACTCTTTGATACAGTAAATGTTTGAGAGATTGAGAAAATGATTTTCTGGCTAACATATTTTTTCCTATGTTTTCAAAACTTTTTAAAAATGTTACCTAAGATGTTTTTAAAATCTTGATGTTTTTGAAACTTTTGATAATGGTTATCAAATAGATATTGATATTGTTTTAAAAACATTGAAACCGTAAATTGTATGGATATCACCTATGACCTGTTTTAATATAACTTTTGAATGATAATGTTTTCAAAATGTTTTGCCACATTTGTGCAAAATGTTATTAAACGTTCATTGAAAAGTTAGGAAAACATTTTTATGATGTTAGCAAACATATTTATGAAGTAGGAAACCTTTTTATGATGTTAGGGCAAACGTTGTTAAAGATATCCGGCAAACGTTTTATTATGTGTTAGGCACAATATCTTATGAAGTTAGGAAAACATTTTTAGACGTTATGCCACTTTTGATCACATATCATTATGCACGTGCATATGCATGTCTAACCCGCAGGCACCACTAAATACTAAAAAAAATAACAGCAACAAAAACAATATACATCTGGTTATACACCAAATATATTGCAGAGTTGCTTTTAGCAAAAGAAATAAATACACAATTTTTTATTTTTTTTCATGATATTTAAAATAACATCACAAGCTAGTAAGTCGCCGTGCTTAGTGGATACTGGCAGTGGACCTCACTCAAAAGGACAAGGTTCGATTCCCCACAAGGTAATGATAAAATTTTGCTCCTAGTATATAAACATGTGTTTAACCTTCCTGTCCTTGGGAATATCCTAACAGATATGAGTACAGCAAAGACGAATTCATTGTTTGTTTTTTTCTCCACATCCACATTAACTTATTTAATTAATTTACATGCATGTTTGATAAAATGTTTTTTAAAATATCTTGGTAACATCTGAAGATAATGATTTTGGCAAAATGTTTTTTCCTTACAAAGTCCCACCATACAATTTTGATGTTTTAAAACATTTTAACAAACATTTTCTAACATTTTCGAAACATTTTTAGAACGTTCACAAAACTGTTTGTGTTTGTTTGGGTCATTTTATAAATCTTTAAGGCTCTTGAGCTACCCGGAAACATTGTTCAATATTTCTGAAAATTTTACAGGATCAGTTTTTCATCAAACTGAACCATTCTAAGGCGTAGGAGCATGGTATGTTACACTTTTTAAAAATAAGAACCACCCTAATACGGAATAAAGCTATATCTCGTTGTAAAACCATCCAAGCGCACACTTCTCTATTGAAAAGCGTGTTCCACGAATACGCACTCTACAAGCAAAAACACACGCACAAGAAAATGGTCATATCCCCTTCTTAAAATTGCATAAATCAAAATCATAAGATTTCAGACTTACGATTTATGTCAAAAGTAGGAGGGGAATATAGCTAGATTTCTAAAAAACAAGGGGGCATTCAGTTCACAAAACTCAAGTACAAAACGCCATAGACGAGCATTTTCTTCGTTTGTTTCCGCAAAGGAGGTGTGGCTAAGCGTAGTTATTGCCTGGGAAAATATAGAATCACCGACGCAAACACAGAATGCGTTAAAGAGGAGTTTGTTCGCAGGTGGTGTGCTAACAACCCAGCTAGCAGCTACAGAGCGAAAAGGTGATGTCCTTTCTTACGGGCCACGATATACTCAGCCAATCAGCGTACACATTGAAATTGCTAACCGATCGGATTGACAGTTGACTAGTGTCAGGCAACGGTGAGAAACTGCTTCACAGTCACATCATATGTAAATACTATTGAAGCTAGCTACGTGGGTCTCGAAAAATGGCAATGGTTCCACAAGAGATTCTTCGTTGGTAATCAATTTTACGAACACCTTCGAATAACAAAATAATATCAAACGCGTAGCTGAACCTGTAAAGAGTAGACGAATATGGAAGACGAGTGCTTTCCCGGATGGAACTTGACCGTCGAGAGGACACTCTCATACCGCTACACGTCGTTTGGAAAATATTTCATTGTAGCAATCGTGCCATTGGTGTCAGCGTTTGGTTTGTTTGGGAATGTCAGCTTTTTGTTTGTCGTATATCGGGCGCCAGACATGAGGACTATTACTAACTTTTACCTAGCAAGCTTAGCTATCGCCGACGGGTGCTTGTTAGTCAATGGCGCTGCACAATATTTGGGGAGTTACATTCATTCTTTTGGGCTCAATTTTGGCGGTTCATTTGCATTCAATTCTCCCACAGGCTGCTCCATGCCCAATGTATTAATTTATGCCTGCTATTTTGCTTCAGTTTTTCTCATTACCCTAGTAACAATGGAGAGATATTTTGCCATATGTTATACCACGAACTATAATGTGTCAAAACGAAGAGTGGTTATATTAAATATGGTCACATGGATAACTTCTCTGGCTCTAGCTGGCTTTGAAATACCATTTTTCCACATCCGTACCATTTGCGTTTCTTGGCCGCCAGAAAAAAAATACAGTGGATTTCCTGATAAGATAGCTTTCTGTTTAAGCCAGTGTGATTGGTGCCGTGATATTGTCGTATGGGCCGATTTCGTACAGTATCTGCTGGCGGTGCCTGCCGTCATTTTCATGTCATTGGCGATGGTTCGACAATTGCGACGTAATTTACAATGTAGTACTCAACTTTCGAATTCCGCTCAATCTCGCAAGCATCTCGTTCGCATGCTGCTAATTAATGCCTTGGTATTCTTTGTCTGTCTTACACCATACCAAATAATTAATTTGAACGGCATATATATCGATATCAATAAACGTAGCTTTTTTAAGTGATAAGGAAAGAAATCATATTCAATGGATCGGAAGGATGACTATGTTGTTGAATTCAGCAATAAATCCCGTCATTTACAGCGTTGTTCATCCGACATACCGAATGGCCTTCCATCGCGAATGTTGTTTTTGCTGCTCAAAGATAACTAAAAGCATCCAACGAAACGGTGGCTATGAACTGGCAAACATACCTGATAACAGGCACAGAGGCAGTGTTACTTATGGTCAAGACACACACAACACGGATTTGGTATAAACATAATAAACTTTATTAAGTACTACGTAAAAGTTCTTAGCATCTCTTCTGGGAGCGTTTTCACGTTACGAACTCATCTCTCGTCGTCAGGTGAATTTCTGCTGAAGGTTAGCTTACCGTGCTAACACGATATTTCCATAAGGCTTTGTTTGACTTTTGATTCTTCAAGGTCAAACAGAATCAAGACCCACATTTGACTTGAGACTGAATTTA
The DNA here is from genome assembly GCA_023653785.1 of Ophioderma brevispina. Classification (NCBI taxonomy): domain Eukaryota; kingdom Metazoa; phylum Echinodermata; class Ophiuroidea; order Amphilepidida; family Ophiodermatidae; genus Ophioderma; species Ophioderma brevispina. Next base: position 15,216 of record JAMKCH010065281.1, on the reverse strand, counting down.
CAGAGGGCTTGGATGGTATTATGCCTGGTTGGAAAACTCTACTTCAGCATAAAAATGCTAAGATACAGAAATTGTCTCAATGCTTTGAATAGATAAACACTTGAAAAATTTCGCAGAATTTGAGTCGTTCATGGATGTATACATGACACGAACAACAAGGTTCCGGTGTTACCAACTAAGATGGGTTTCTAAACAGGTTACCGTTAAAGTGACATTCAGAAGATCAAGAGGGGATCATAATTTATCATCTTTAATTTTGTCCCTATTTCCATAGAGACTAATAATAATATAATATCGACATTTATATAGCGCCTTTTCCACAGGATACAAAGCGCTGTTGTCTATTATTATTACGCTGCCTTCAGGAAATCGTCACAATCATTTCGCTTCACCAAGGACGGCAGCCGGCCAAGCGCACATGCCAATCAGCACTTAGATTGTAATATTCCCCATAACAGCTACCCAGATTTCGCTTGGGTCAACGAGGCAATTGAGATTAACTATCTTGCCCAGGGACACAGACACGTTGGCCACAGTGGGGCTCGAACTCACGATTTTAACTACAAAACGAGCCTGTGCTTAAGTTAAATTCCAATTTATTCTGGTACTTCGTTTTAATGTTATGAGTTTTCCGTTCCCCATACGCCATTTTGTTAATTTCATTGTCCGGATCCGAAATTGTCTCTACCTTCATAACGAAAGATTACTGTCTTATTCCTTCTTTTGGGGGTATTTGTTATAATTTGGAGGTAGGCTATAAAATCTAGCTTTGTCAAAAACTCTATTAGGTATAACGCACACATATTTTCCATAGTGTTATCACTACAAAATTATCATACATTGCATAAAATCAGATTGTGGGTTGTTGCTCAAAGTGAGTTTAACATACCAATCAAATATGCAATATAATTATATGATGTAGAGTATGTGTTGCAAAGATGTTTTGCCGCATAACTTCAAACTAAACAACAACCTAAAATATTGTATAAGCTCAGAAAAATTGATCCCCGTGTATTGACTTCAAATCAGCCACCAAATGCATTGTAATACCATGGAGTTATTATAGTAAAACTATAATAACTCCATGGTCAGTGATGGTAATACTCTGCCAATACATTATGGGCGTCTATTAGGTTATACTTTATTCATCATGATGAATATCTACGTTCGAGTCTGTAAATTTCACCAGTCACCACATGCAATTTCTACGCAGAAGGTGATAAGCCATACCGTTAAAAAGGCGGTTATGCACATCGACGATTACTGAAAGAAGTATTTCACGAAAAAAAGATGCTAGGTATATCTTTCCTTTGGAAAACCTTTGCATTCTAATAGAGCAGGTATAATGGACCGATCTTCTGGTCATTGTGAAAAACTATAATCAGGGTATCGATTTCAAATAACCATGATAACAGAATGTTAATACCTTGTATTGTCGCCACTAATCTAGTCAATGGACTAATATATGTGCTCAACAAATATAATCAGTAATAGCTAATAATGGCGGTTGTTGTTTGGCAAAAGTGAAATTTTTTTTTTTTTTTTTAAAATGTTTTCAATATCGATTATTCTTTGGGGTATCTCTCGAGTTTTTCCAAATTACTGGTAGGAATGATGTTAATCAATTAACATTGAATTGTGCGTGTCGTTGCATGGTTCAAAATAAAAATAATGTACATAATTGTACATAGGCATGATTGGTGTTAATGCCATTCCATTCTACTCGGGGGGGGGGTGTTACGTGTCAAACTAATACCCACGCTTTAACCTGTTTAAACAAAAGTTTGCTATTCTCGAAGTTTGGGGAAGAAGGTTTGAAGATGTTTTTCTATTCTTTGACGGAAGTTGAATCGGAAATTTTGGGTCCAACCTCTGGGAAATGCCATTTTACTATTCCATGACGTCATAAATGTCGGGGTCCAGACATTCTTGCACAATATCGCCCAAATTTTAAAACTGTGTTGTTCTCAGCTTTACTACTAAGATAAGTTGGCATGAGTTCATTCATAACTTTATACAATGTGACCGATTCATAATACTTACATTCGTAATGCATTCGCTCAACTAGAGGAACTCAGTCTATTGAGGATATTGACTCAGTGGCTGACGCATAGAAATTAGCTCCAGTAATTATTTTAGCACATCTGTTTTGAATTTTTTGAAGTTTATCATAAACAATAGTCCCACAAGTACCCCAGATAATGCTACAATAATCAAAATACGGAGCAATAATACTTTTGTACAGAATAGACTGCATGTAAGATGGGAGTAAACCCTTTGTTTTGAGTAACATATAGACTCCTAGAAGGGCATTCTTTATGGACTGATCAACTGGATAGCGCATGGCAAGCCATAAAGGCATAAAGTATTGGTGCAACGCGTTGCGAGAAAGTAGCAACGCTGTTGCGACATTGGGCAACGCGTTGCGAAAGTTCAGCAAGCGTTGCGGTGTAGGCCAATCAAAATCATGAATTTCTGTGATCTTTTTTAAAAAATAGGACACCAACAACGCGTTTGGATAGATACTTTGCAAACGCCGTTGCAAACCTTCACAACGGCGTTGCGAGCTTCACAACGCGTTGCAAGCTCGCAACGCGTGCTAAGGGTTAACAAGCCATAAGGAATACGTTTATTGCCGCAACGCGTTGTGGAGAAAGTCACAACGCGTGCGGACATTTCGGCAACGCGTTGCGACATTCGGCAACCGGCGTTGCGACATTTCAGCAAACGCGTGGGAGACATTTCAGCAACGCGTTGCGACATGTCAGCAACGAGTCTGCGACATTTCAGCAAACGCCGGCCCCGTTGCGGTGTTGCTTGCGGCCAATCAAAATCTGAATATCTGTGACGGTATTTCAAAAATATAAATCTCACAAACCGTTGCGACCTTCACAAACTCGTTGCAAAACCTTCAAAACGCGTTGCGGCAATACGTGTATGGCAAGCATAAAGGCAATAACGTATGCTTGCAACGCGTTGCGAGAAAGTAGCAACGCGTTGCGGACATGTCGCACAACGCGTTAGACATTTAGCAACGCGTTGCGGTCTGTCGGCCAATGCCAAAATCATGAATTTATGTGCGTATTTCAAAAATATAAAGTACACGCGTTGCGCCCTTCACAACGCGTTGCGGCAATACGTTATGGCCTTATTTGCTTCACAGCATTGTGAATGAAGTTTACAACGTGTTGGGAAGTTCGGCAACGCCGGTGTGAAGGCTTGCAACGCGTTGTTGAAGGCCATAAGGGTCATAAACGTATTCCGCAAAACGCGTGTGGATCTATTTTTTGGAAATCGTCAAAGAAATGCATGATTTTGAGTGGCCCCGACGCCCGCAAACGCGTTGCCAAAATGTCGCAACGCGTTGGCTACTTTCTCAAAACGCGTTGCGGCAATATACGTTTGGACCCTTATGGCCTGTGAACATTCGCAACGCGTTGTGAAGGTCGCAAACGCGTGTGAAGGCGCAACGCGTTTGTGAGGTTCCACAACGCGTGTGCTAGATACTTTTCAACGCGTTGTGGGTCTAATTTTTGAAATACGTCACAGAAATTCGTCATTTCAACTGGCGAGCCGCAAACGCGTTGATACTTCTCGAACGCGTTGCCGCGAAATGTCGCAACGCGTTGCCGAAATGTTACAACGCGTTGAGGCCAATCCGTTATGGCCTTTATGGCGTGCAGATACGTTATGACCATTTTGCCTTCACAACGCGTTGTGAAGTTCTTGCAAGCGTTGTGAAGCTCGCAAACGCGGTTGTGAGCTTGCAACGCGTTGTAAAGCCATCAGGGTCATAACGTATCGCGGCAACGCTTGTGGATCTTATTTTTTGAAAAAGTCACAGAAATCATGATTTTTATTGGGCCGCGGCCGCAACGCGTTGCCGAAATGTCGCACACGGCGTTGCGGCAAGACGTTATGACCCTTATGGCTGGCTGGACCGTCGCATACGCGTTTGTTGTAAAGCTCACACCGCGTTTGTGAAATCTCGCAACGCGTGTGAAGGCTTGACAAAGCGTTGTGTGTTGTGAGTTTACAAACGCGTGGCTAGATACTTTGCAACGGTTGTGGGTCTATTTTTTGAATACCGTCCAGACAATTTATGATTTTGATTGGCGACACGCAACGCGTTGCTGAAATTGTCGCAACGCGTTGGCCGAAATGGTCGCAACGCGTGCCTACTTTCTCGCAACGCGTTGCGGCAATACGGTATGGTCATTTATGGCTTGCCATACCCGGCCGGTCAAATTTGTTATCAACAATAACACCCAGGTGCTTACATTTATTCACTTTCTGTAGTTTATGCCCATTTAGGTTAACATTTAGATCCAAGTTCGCAATGTTAGCAAGTTTTTGCCTTGTACCCATAAACATAGCTTCACTTTCTGATATTGATTCAATTATTATGATAAGCCAATACAACCTTAGACAAGTCTTCATTCAACATATTAACGCCTTCATCACTATAGGTTTCCCGGACGATTTCGGCAAATATTGACATCAATTGAAATGGATGCATTCACTTTCGTGCGAAATCGAATGAAACATCCAACAATCCCATTTCAATTAGCACGTAAAACCATTCTATTTCCAAAACCAGCATTCCAACGATAACAATAAGTGTACGCATTCGCGAATGTGCATTTCATTTAATGTATTGAAAATCATTTTCGCGTTGAATTCGAAATGCACCATACCCCCAAAGAAAGAGTTTTCTTTTCATTATAATTAATCATTTCGCAAAGAAAAAACATCGATTTCGCGTGTATATAGGTTTCCCGGACGATTTCGGCAAATATGCAATCACATTTGAAATGGATGCATCAATTTCGTGCGAAAATCAAATTGAAAATCACACTCCCCATTTCAAAACTTGTAACAATTCACCATTCTATTTCCAAAACCCAGCATTCCAACGACAAAAAATAAGTGTACGATTTCGCGAATGTGCATTTCTTTAATGTATTGAAAAATTATTCGCGTTGATCGACTGCACATCACAAAGAAGTTTGCTTTTCATTTATAATTATTATTTCGCTAAATGAACAATCGATTTCGCGCGTATATTAAGGTTGGCTCAAGCATTGCAATTCATTTACTGTTAACAAAGTTTAACTACAACCCAGGTTGATCTCGTCTTTGGAATCTTGCCCCAAGTATTGTATAAATAAGGTATAAAAGCTTGTGCTTTTAAAAAATTTTCGTGTCGTTTGCCCATGAAATTTGCCTCGATAGCATCATTTAGGTCAAATGTGTACTCTGTACGTTACACATCAACACTCTCCCTATCGCCATCATGGGCGCCAGAGGAACGACAGGCGATATTCCGACATTGATAGAAATCGCCTGATTGATGCCTTGGAGGCTGAGACGCCAGACTATTTGGAGGTTGCTGATACTCTAGGTAGAAAGCACTCGACCAGCCAGATCTATCATTACCATATATCTGCAAACGGGCGCCCGCAACAAGCTACCAAGGAGGTCCAATTCAAACCGGAAGGGTTTGACGACGAAATGAGAGAAGGCTCAGCAGATACCTAGATAGCAACCTCTGATGATTTAGGTCAATTGAATGCACAACTTGCGAGCTGACCTCCCAAACAAACCCTTTGTTCAAGCAGCACCATCACAAGACACTCTGGTGGCATGTGATGACCTTACGTAGAGAGGATTGTACCTGAGCAAAAGGGAACGAGCAACGCATTATTGGATGCACAGTTGTTTTTGCCAACTGGTTTTTGCAGAATGGAGAGTTCATTGCACATTTAATGTGTATATTGACGTAGACAAGACTATTCAGATGGACCCGCCGGTTCCTTTGGTCAGCGCTTCCTCGTGGCGTTCCAGCCGAGACGAGTTGTCATGGACAGAGAGGCAAACAAGTCAACGTTACCTTTGCCATTTCTGGTGAGGTGGGGTTAGTGTCGCACAAGATACAATCAGAGACTGTTACCAGAGCTACTTTTGAGAGTTCCTGGAAACAAACTGTTAACCAAATGTGGCAAGAATTGTTCCCCGCAGGCGATAGATATTTTGATATATGACAACGGCCCGTCCTAATTATCCCGAGCCAAACTTAACCCTAATGCCGGAAATATTTACATCAAGATGTTTCCACCCTACTCACCATTTCTCAACCCAACAGAATGGTCCATCAGCTTACAAAGGAGTGAAGCGCATGCTCGGACTACCTCAATGGCAGCCAGAGATTTGGAGACCACGCTGCACGAGCACAGGCTGGCGCGTCAACCTCCAAGTCTGGAGATCTGATCTTTCCAGCAGGTGCGTACTTAACGTTAGGAGAAGTGCCACCTGCAAAGTGTGTACAGCATGGTACAATCACTCACAGACCTACTTGCCGAGAGGCAGTGGTCGCCAGAAAAATTGACGGTTAAGAAAAATAAAAATGGAAAAGACTATAAAGTGCAGTAGAACCTTAAACCAGTTAACACAGCCCTTTTAATTATATACACAAAACCAATGTTATCACAAATTTCATGATAGCACCAAAATTCATTGGAAACTGAAAAACACAAACTGATATGTTTTGCACCACAGATTCGTGTAATTAAAAGGTTCCACTGTACAATCTAGTCAAAAAACCATCAACAAAAAGTCAGAACTCCTGAAGTCCCTACATGTTTCATTGACGATATTTAATGTTCATTAAAGAAATAAAAAAAGACAAAGAATAAAAAAATAAAAGAACAAGAAACAAAAGAAAATATAATATAAATAGATGAAATATGCATGTTATGCATGAATAGGCATGTGTCTATTTATGCATGTAAGGTAGGCGGTATTATATATATAAGTAGGCATACAATACAATGCTATATAGGCAGATAATGTGCATATTATAGGCCTATGATACAATGCATAAATTACCGGCTTTTAGTAAAATTTTAAACTAATTTTTTGAATTTTATCGAGGGCCTGATACAATCCCTAAAATTTAAGAATTAAACTTAAATATCAATTTGGCTTGAAATAATTAAACAATAGGAATGAAATGGCCACCAGATTTTTAATAACCACGCCCATAATATTTTGTTGAAATCAATCGTATTTGCAGATTTGAATCATGATTTAATGAAAAGAAATTCAATTTGGTTGTATCATAATGACAAGTAGATTCGCTCCGAAATAGAGTGCACATTCCTGATAAGCGCCACGCATTTCCGCCAAACCGAGTGCTAATCACGGATTTGTAAGCGGTTAAATTGACTCACTATGTACATTAATGATTTCGACTATTGATAAATGAAATCCGAATGCTAGGTTTAGCCAAATTTGAAGTCGGATGACGTTCGTTTTTTTTAAAAAATCTGCGCGAAATTGAATGGTTGTATTACCAATTGATGTGCATATTTGATGAAATCTTCCGGGAAAACCTATATTACTTTGCGACATATACAAACCCGTATCGTCACCATACATACTTACTTACATTACTGCTTTACATTGGGTAACTTGATTATATATATAATAAAAAGCAAAGGGCCAATAGGACTTGTGGAATGCCACATAAAATTTGAAGAGCTGGACTTAACACCATTTATGCAGGTTACATGGGTTCTTTCAGTAGGAAGATCTATAGCAACTGATACACAATGGTTACTGATCTTGTACTCCCCAAGCTTTTTAATCAATATTTAAGTGGTTGATTGTATCAAAACGCTTTTAAGTCCAGCATTACCACACCAACATAATCACCATTATTTCAATCCAATTGTAACAGTCCTCTGTATATTAATTAGCGCAGTTAATGTTGAGAGTCTAAAGTACCGGTCAAGAGGGGTCATTTTGTTGTAATTGTATTAATACGGCTACTGCTCCTTCCCTTATTTGTTGTTTAATATTTAGTGATAAGGTTATACCGAGTTTTAACTGCACCAAAATTAAGCGGTACGGTGAAGGATAAAGAAAGACCAACTCAATGTGATAAAATTACCTTCGACGAATCATATTCCGACCACATCATTCTTAGATGACTGTAGGGCAGGAATGAATTAAAGGATCTGCACAAAAATAGGTTTATCAAAAAACAAAACTGTATACTGGAAGTTTGTCCTTTCAAACCCACATCTTGCACTTAACGGAAGAGGAACTAAATCCTAAAATTTTGGTACCTGTTGTTTTTCTTGTTTATCAGTCCTGTTCTTGTTTGGTCCGCCCCTTGTGGCCCACATAAAGTTTCCACTTCCTCGGGGTGAGTCAAGTCGATCTTAAAGTGGATCTTACCACACACATCTTCAACATATCTCTTATCAAGGTGCAACAAGAGATGTTGAGGCACTCAAATATGGTGTCATGATAGTAATTTAATATAGATTAAAACACTCAATTGATTTGATACCTTTACTTGTATGTGGCTTACAGAATGTCTTAAAAGAGAAAAAAAGTGATTTTGATTTGCTATATTTCAATATTAAAAATAGGCTGATTTCGTATTGCTCCATATGAAATTAGAAATTTCAACAATTTCTTTACCAAAGAAACATTTCTAAAATTAATCCTTCAGAGGGGTATTTCGATAGTAGTCACAATCATTCGCTTCCCCTAGGGCGGCAGCCGGCCAAGCGCACATCCTATCAGCGATAGGATCAATAGTACAGGGCGAGTCAGAAAATACTGGACCCTGAATTGGTCCGATCTATCGTTGCATCTTTAAAGGGGATGACCGATTTAAGTCCTACTTTTCACCTTGATAGAATGGCCTTCACTCAAAAACCCATCTGTTAAAGTTTCGCGCCGATATCTCAAACCGGGGGGTATATTAGATGTAAAAAAGCCGTAATAATAATGATTGATATAACACACTGTAAAACAGATGTGGAGCATACTTTGGTGTACAAATAAAGGACAATACATATTGCATTTCTGCATCAAAGCTAGGGTGGTCACCGAGTTTTTATTTATCATTGTTTCTCGTATGGTATTTGCTTCATTCAACCTCTTCCAGAAAATGATACGGTATCAAGTTACTTGATTTTTTTACATGATCTTTTTAAAAATGATTTAAGGTAAAGAAAAGGTTTAGAGGGAAAAAATCAATTAGAGTTATTTCAATGCAAGTCAACTTACAAGCAACAATCATCTGGGTGTGATCAAGTGTATGCACCCAAACTGATTATGGAGATGAAATGTGGAAGAAGGTACGAGATGTGAGCAGGCCCCCATGAAGGAAAACACATCCACTAACCTTGTAATGGGAGGATTTCAACGCCAAAATAGGAAAGAGATTTCCAGAAGAGAAATATATCTTGGGAAGTATGGAATAGGAGAAAGAAATTACAGGAGGATAATGCTATTTGATTGGTAGAAACTGATAGTCGCAAACTCATTCTGCAAAACGAAGGAGAATAGATATTGGACCTGGGAAAAGCCCAGACGGAAACACCAGAATCAGATTGCTTTCACCGAAGCAGTCAATCAACGAGGGCAGGGAACCATAAATAATGGAGGTAATTACAACATGTGACAGGCGCATGGAAGTGACACACAGATGGTAAGAGCCAAAGATAACTATACTTTTGAAAAGGAACTGCCAGACCTGAAATTTATCAAGAAACAAAGAAAGAGCAAAATAAATGTATGAAGCTAAAGGAGAGGAGGAAAGGGAAACCAAGATTCAAACTTGAGCTGAGAAACCGTTTCAAGTTTGAATGTTGAAGATGCCGATACAAGGAACTGCCATTATATCCAGCACCATCATAGAGGTAGCGGACGAAAGTGGGACCAAAGAAGACGATCACACGGTGAAGTCAAAGGACGATCTGGAAATCAAGGTATTGGATATGGAAAGGAAGAGGCTCAGAGATATAGAAAACAAGACAGCTGAAAAAAGCAGAGTACAAGAAAACAATAAAGGCAGTAAGGAAAAGAAGACAGAAATGAAGCAGGAGGAAAATGAGAAGGGACCAAAATGGAACCCACTTAGAAAGTGGGAAAGGGGTCCAAACAGATTAGTAAAATTGGACAACTACAAGACAAGAAGGATTAAAACTCAAGGAAAAAAGATGGATCTAACACATCTGCAGAAGGAAGAATTGCTGGAATATGCGGCAGATTTTACCAGGATTGGTATAGTTCTGATGGTAAGCCAAAACCACCAATACAGTACTTCTTCAGATAGACAGCTATTCCTTCAAGCATACTGAAACAAGAAGTTAGAGAACAAGGCAATTTAACAAATGAAAGACAAGGCACCTGGCATTGGTGACCTATCAGGTTGATTGTGTACAAGAGGGGCATTAGAGTCAGCGAACAATTAACAGGACTCTATAACAAAATTTTAGAGAGAACTACACAGCAGCTGGAAAGAAGAACCCAAGGATTTATGTCTTGTACAAAAAGGAGACCAAAGCGACATGAAGAACTACCGGCCAATAAGCTTATTATCACATGCTTACAAGATCTTCATCCGCACAATCCAAAACAGAAATTAAACAATCCTTGATTAACAACCAAAACCAGAGGAACAGGCTGGATATTTAAGAGAAGGCATTCTACCATAATCATCTCAAGCTCTAACCCATCATCGAGAAAGCAATGAGTAACAGTTGACGTTATGATAGGGTACATCAGACTATGAAAAGGCGTTCGACTCGGTAGAACATTACAACTTATTGCAGCCTTGAGAAAAGTTGGAGTGCCAAGAGTCAATGAGGGCTATGTAAAGATTTCATAGAGGACATATCACTAATGCAAAACGTACTATTACATGACAATTATGGTTCCAAGCACTATCCAAGTAAAAGAGGAGTGCGTCAAGGAGACACCATATCACCAAAGATAGTTACTACAGCCTTGAAGAAGAAGTCTTCAAGAAACTAGAATTAAAGAAAGAGGCCTTAATATATCTGGAGAATGGTTGACAGATTGAGTTTGAGATGATTGTTGCCCCTGGTAACAGCCTCAGTCAAGGTTATGGAATATCAGCGGAACAAACTAATTTGAGAGCAAAAGAGATAGGCCGAAAATCCACAAAGGCAAAACCAGTACATGGATAATTAGCACACTAATGGACTCTGAAATGATAGAGAATGAGTGTAAGAGCGAGTGGACAGTTACAAGTATTATAAGCAAGACAGGTAATAAAAATGGAAAACCAACCCAGGGAAGAGACCTATCAGTATAAAGGCTGGCTGGAGCTGCTTGGGCAGATATCGTGACATCTTCTGTGACAAAACTCTACAATGTCACCAAGAAATCGTTTGTTCAATCAGAGTATCCTGCCCCCCCCCCCCCCACCACTATCACTATGGGTAGATGGTAGAGACCCTGGACCACAACCAAGAGCTGAGCAGAACTCGTACCACTCAAAGAGACATGGAGAGATACGAATGCTAAACATCTCATTTAAGAGACAAATCAGAAAAATACCGAATCAGAAAGTCAAAACCAAAGTCATAGGAATACAAGAGAAACTAAAAGAAGCCAAAATGGAGATGGGCGGAGATGTGTTAGAATGCAAAAACAATAAGATTGACAAAAGCGAATGAACAGATGGCAGCCAAGATTAGGAAAAAGGAGAAGAAGCCGACAGAAGATAAGATGGAGGGATGACTTGAAATCATACCTGGGCACCACAGGTCAGCTATCAAAATTAAATCAATGTAATTACCTAACTATAAAAGTCCCGATATCAGATGGCGTGTCCAATTAAAAGTGATTGTAACCCACACAACACGGTTTCTAGATTTCAGCATTATCAGAAAAATCCTTTATCAGGATCCCGATTAACCAGCTTCAACTGTATATAGCATTGAATTTAATTGAAGATAAAAAAACAGAGTTCAAATATAAATCCTAAATAAAAAAAAGCTGATCAAACCGTTTGTTTTTAGTTGTATATTGGAGCAAAACACAAGTCATAAAAACAAAATGTACTATGTGTTTCAATACTTTGCCTCAGCAATGCACTAATGTAACTATAGGTCATTGGACAGTTACTCAATAAACGATCAAAACAACAGTGTCTGACAAGCCTCACTTCAAAACGTGTATCTCGGATTTATCTGAAATTGTCACAGAGTAATACCCTTGTTAGCCAAAACTCTCGACCATTTTTTTTTCTCTCCATGTTTTTTGGGGGGACACATGATTGAAAAAATGAATCACCATATTGGGACAAGTGAATATTGTCCACATTTACATGTATCACGAAGGGTGGATTTTGGATTGGTTCTATTACGAAGTCAGTACTATACTGGACGAGGACGCGCGAGAATCGCTCTGTCCGTCCAAACTTGTATAGCATGTATAGGGGACGGACATATCACGCCGAGGAGTACAATTCGTTGATTATTTACAGTTAAGGGAACAAAATACATTATTTGTTCGTGTTTGCACCAAGCATATTCAGCTGAGATTGATTAACCTCTGATCCCAAATACATCCGAGAGATAAAATTGCCACATGTGACCACCTGCCTGAAAATCGGAAGTCACAACCCAAACTATCGCTACCGATAGCCTGAGTCTTTACAAATAGTCTGCTTACAGATACAGTGATGAACAGGTCGACGTAAAACAAGAATCTTCTATTTCGAAGAGTCATCTGGTCAGGGGTGCAAAAAGGCGGAGCTGGGAGCGCCGCTCACACGAAATGAGAGCTCATTGAGGAGGAAAGGAGACAAAAGGGTACAAAAAATGAAAGCGGAGCGGAAAAATCTTTGACGAAAAAAAATAAGAAAAAGGAAAGAGGAAAATGGAAGAAAAGGGCCAAAGAGGAAAATAAGGAAAGGGAAAATAGAAAAAATTTATTTATAAAACCTTAAAAAAAGGGTTCATTCAAATCATTTCAGAGGTGACTGAGAGGAAGTCTAGGTAAGGAAACCTAAGGGAAACATGCGAATAGAAACCAGGGAAAAATGTGAGGAAAAAGGATTATGAGAAACGTCAGGAAAGAGCTTAGATGAATGTGAGGGAAAGAAACCTAGGGGAGAAATAGAGGAAAAGAAAACCCAGGGAAATTGTTAGGAAGGAAATCTAGGGAAATGTAAGGAAAATAAATCAAGGAAATTGTTGAAAAGAAAACCTAGGATAATAAATGTAAGGAAAGAAACATCGAAAAAATAGAAAGAAAAAATATGAGGAAAAGAGAAATGAAAGTGGTTGTAAACATGGGGATTGTGGATTATCAAAACAGAAAAGTAGTGTATGATCTAAATTTGCAAAATTTGAAGGCAGAAAGTAACAACATATGGGACGAATTTAAGTGGTTTGTGAACCAATGCATTGTGGAAGCTTAAGTAGAAACACATATCTGAGAAGATCATACAAATCCGTAAACGAGAAAGATTTGCAAAGAATTAAACGGAACCAAAATGCCAACATTAACTTGAAGCTAAACATTAGCCTAGGCAGCAAAAATTCAAGACTCAACAAAATCTGTTCGCAGAGAAAGAAAAAGAGGAAAACCTGGAACTCAATTTTACATCTACAAGGTTAGTTTTTGAGGAAAATATATCTAAGTAGGCTGCTAATATGATATGATTAATAAGTTGACCATCAGGGATCGAGTCAACAAGCTTCAAAACACAGGGGTGAGGACATTAAAGATTGAGGTAACCAGTCCGTGGACGGTCCATCATTTTGAGGAATCAAGGGAGGGGAAGTGGTAGCGGGGACAAAGAAGACAAAAAGATCACTACTTAGAGTCTTATTCTTCAAAAAAGGTAATCTGGTGAGAATAGCCTTAAAATGCAAAAGCGTCCGGGAGCTCCGGCATGGACCTCTGCTGGGACTCTGCCCCTGCATCCCTTCAGGGGCCCAAGCCCGGCCTAGGATGGGCCCCTCACCTACATGTGTAGTTTATGGGAAATTATTGTAATGAAAACAAACACCAATACCATTCTCATTTGGTTATTTTTAACATTTCACATGCTATTTATGTCCAATGTAGGGGGGAAGGAAAAAGAGGAGGGGATCGGTCACATTGAGGAATTAATCGATAGGCCAAAATCTTGCTCCTGAGGAAAAAATGACTTTGGGCACCCTGCATCTGGTCCCGCATATGGTTAGCAAATTACCTGGGAAGCAACACCACTTTCCTCAATTCATATTTTCACGTAGCGTAGTTTTCAAATATACATATAGGATATTTTTGCCCCCCCCCCCAAGATTGTACTCATCAGTGGTAAATGAATTCATAGAAGGATTTTGGTAGGTTGGCGGAGGGAAATATTAATCCATTTAACGTCATTATCAGAGTGATCCATCATCATCAAATTTACTATTGTGATGGCCTATGATGAGTCGTGGTGTATAGTTTGGTAACGGGATTCATGCATATTAATGAGTATCTAAGTAATTTTACATATCGGTGCGATTGTCAGTATCCGCTGTAAGTCAGGGACACGAGGGCATTTTTAAAACATTTTTTCGCATCAAAAATTTTTCACACCCCTGATTATAAGCATTGTATATGTAACAGATAATTTGTATTTTCTGTTGTGGCAAGATAGAAATTCAAGAATACTATTTTTAGGACACTAAGGACAGAGGCAAAACTTAAATTTTGGTTTGACCAATACAACTCTGGCCATTCTCCCGGGGTAAAAACCGATCTAGACAAAGAGAAAATGGGATCCACAGACAATTCTACTTGCGTCTCTTTAAAGGGCTGACTCAGAGATTTCGAAATATAATATTTTTGTGTAGAATTAAAATAGACAACTAAAATTAAAGATTTGTAACCTAAAATGCTTAATCCAAAGTTGGAGATGAATCGATGTTTCGTTTTCATGAGTAAACATTTATGCACAGTAAACAGTGCCATAGGATACCGTGTATAAACATTTCGGATCCGGAAATTGATAAACAAAGTTGTGATTTTTATATGAAGGACTTCGATTTGAGATTAGTTATTTAACCACAGTGATATTATATGGACAAGCATTATGTATATGCAAAAACACGATTTGTTGAAAAATGCGTGCGCCCTCATCGGGAAAATCTCTGTGTTCAGCCTTTAATGCAGTGGACTGAGCGATCGTTGGTTGCTTGGCGGTGTTGAGTTCAATCCGGAGTTCAATACTATATTATCCCGTGGATTGATAGCCCATATGGAGTATTAATGCTGTATGGCTGGATTCATTATTTTATTTATATAAATAAAGGTGACGTGTTCCAATCGTCTTTGGGACCCCCTGAACTACCCAAAAGTAGTACCGATTTTGATATTAAAGGCTGGACCAGAGATTGCCCG
>JAMKCH010065280.1:0-15516 GCA_023653785.1 Ophioderma brevispina | reverse complement strand
CCAAAATGGTCCAACTTTATGCTGTGCTAATTTTGTTGCTGGCTCCATAAATTACTCTCGTGGAACGTTATGCTAGTTTTATCATATCAATTAATTACCATATGCATAAAAAAGCAATGATTTAAAGGCGGCCTGTCCAAGAAACCTGCATGCCTAATAATTAAGGTTGGTTGAATTAAAAGTTACATTGCTCATTAGGATACTCTGCACACTAAGAATACAGGTACAATGAATAGTCAGAAACAGAAGATAACATGCGTTACAAAGATACCTCTGAATGTAGAGGCCATCTTTCTCCCCGTCTTGTACATTTCTGGTGCAAATTCACATTTTTGCAATGGGCCATGGCGAGAAACCTCTCTAGACACGTGTCAATGCGCAAAATTTGGGGCCAACCAAGCCGGAGCACTTCCAATGATGCCATTTTTCAGGATGACTTGGGACAGCCCACAAGTTTACACCCTACTCTTATTAAAACTGAATGTTGGATTAAAGGGGCATTTTGTTGCCACAGCCTCGTCCCCCCGACTTTTAGCTCAAAAAAAGTTGAGATTTTTTATATCAACTGAAACTGAAGCCTTATTAATCCACGTGTACCAAAGCTTACATGCAAATTTTGGTCGTATCTGTAAGAAATTCCAATTTTGTATTTTTGACAAGATCGGTATCATGATGAAGGGAGCACATGTGGTGCGAGTTGGATCAGAGCTCGCGCTCATAACATAAGTTGTGGGGTTCGAGCCCCCCCGCTGTCGCCATGTTGTCACTTAGGCAAAGGCACCTTGTACCCCGCCCTCGCTTGCTTCTCTCCACCCAGGGTATCCATGGGTACCGGCATATGCGGGGAATGCAAAACAACTCGCTGTGCGGGACTAGTGGCGAACCCCCCCAGCAACATTATGAGAGTCCTGGCCCAAACGCCAATGACAGAGAGATGGCACTCCGCCTGCGGGCGCACCATTTGCATTTGCATCATGTGTAAATTTTGGGAATAAGCTTTTCTCGACTCTATCGAAGGAGCCGAACCATAAATAAAACAGAAGGTGCTAGAATCATGAAATTGCACTTTATGATGTACAGGTATGAACCTCATGGCCTTAGAACATATGCATCTTCTAATATGTTCATTCCAAAGTCCAAAATAAACCAACTTACCAAGGGGAGAGCCAGCATTCTAGTTTTTAATACTTAAACAATAGTTCTTTAAATACAAAATCCTAGTTTTAGTCGTGACTCCTCATTAAATTCCGCAATGACCAACTGGGAATTGAACATAGGGACCCTCCCCTGCTCCCAATTGAATATCCTAACAGTGGGTAAGATTCTCTCACTGGCGCCAAGAAATTAATTGGTAATACCTAATGAACTCTTTATAATCATGTAAAGACATTACAAGTTCTAAGAGCTTCAGAAACTGCTCAAAAATAATTATATATTCACAAAATGAATACAAATACTATGATAATCAAAATTATAAGTCCAATCATTTTGGGGTATATTGAGCACACGTAGGACTCGCCCCCAGAATCTGCTATTGTGCATCAAGATTCCCATCAAGAATACAAAGAGGAATATAGTCGGTTAAAGGACATTTGTCCAAGGTTTCATACTACCACATTTTATGTTTAAATGAAGTAACTGCAGAAAATTGAATAAACAGGATAGGTGTTGCAAGTGGTTTAATAGAATAAACCCTCATACTATAATATAGTCTGTGTCCTATCTCTGTGCAGTATGTCAAGCGCGACATTGTGTGGTCGCCTGGAAACCCATTCGCGCTGACTGACTGTGGTGGGTTCCGCCGATTTTACGTAACGCCAAAAGGACGGCATTCTTGACGCAGGCATAAATGTGATGACATCATACACAGAGGAAGAGAAAGGACTATATTAACATTAAAATGAACTAAAGATTGGTATGACCATGCAGTATTTAAGTTGCACTAAATGTAGGGATAAATGTTATGGGATCTGGCCGCATAGTAGCATCATTCACCTTCACCCGCGACGCTTTCATATCGATTTTTACTGCAGATATACTTGTGCTGGCCATTAGCCATAACACATTAACACAACCACAAATTTTAATAGTACCTGTTTCAACTATGTTTATATAGCATTCTTTGCACAATGTTTATATTATGCGAGGATCTATAGTGCAGCATTTTGAATTTTAAAGCAGTTTTTTCAGATGCCATGAAAGGAAGTAGTCCACCCAAGATTTTTTATCCGTATGGCAGATACCCTTAAGGTGCACGGTCCAATTACAAGTGCTTTGAGGGTGAATAGGTCAACCGCAACTACATTTCCGTCTGAGTATTTGTATTAAGTAACCCCTACTGAGTGTCTGTTATGGCTGCCGACATTATCATATCTGCTCTTACAGTAACCAAGACAAAAAATTGTTGGCAACTCTGCTAAGCATAGCTTCTATTTTGCCTTCTGCAATTCCGGACACTGGTAGCCACAGCTTAGTGAAGTGTCTGTCAACAAGGCTATCAATCTTCTCTTGGGAGGGGTTATCTTTTGCGACCGGCTCCTCCACTTCAAGAGGTTAAGATGATGGCTACGTTCTTGTACGGTGCATTGATTTATTCTCACAATAGCTGTGAAATAAGAGAACCGAGCATGACGGGAGCTTATCAAAGTGATGAACAATGGCTGCTTTACATGAATTGTCAAAGCCATTTCTGAAGCTGGTATCTAGCTTCAGCTTGGCTTCATCTGCATCAAGACCTGCAAAGTCACTACCATTCAGTGGCAGCGGTTCAATTTTATGTGCAGGTCCACCTAGCGCCTTGGTGTACAATCTACCAAGATGGTTTGCAATGCAAGCAATTGTTGCATCCGTACCTGGCTGGCCAACCAGCAACACGACCACAGGTCTCTCTGGTGCATGAGTGGACATCAAATGGCTCATGGGTGCAGCTCCTACCACACTCCAAAATCTGCTGTTTTGGCTAGGAAATACCTTCTGAAGGACTTCTAATTCTGAAAGAAAAGCACTCTCCCTGTCCTTCGGTGAAACAACATGTGTGCTGTTTGTTTTACCTGTATAATACCATAACATAGCTACTGCTGCAATTATTATACATGGAGTACAGTAAAAGTGCACTTTTGTTTTTTGCTGCTTGTGTGGGGGTCTCTTCCGCTGAACACGTCTCTTGACTTCCTTTGACGCCTTGCGCAGAGGCTTGTTCTCTTTCGATGGTAATCGCTGCTGCTGTTGGCTTGGTTTTACTAGCACGACTTGCCACTTTTTTTTGTTTGTCAAAGTCACACTCATCCTTCCCAATTCCATCTCTTTTGCGTGTTCTGCTCATTTTCCTCAACACAATTTACATCATCACTTTCATCTTCCTGTTTGTGTCTTTCAACCTGATCACTGACATCCGGTTCAACTTGTGGTTGACCTGGAACGTAGTGCCCTTCTTGTTACTTTAGTGACGACATTTTATTTTAGTCTTTATTTCAAATTATAAAAAAAGCTCCTCATCCAATCTGCAAAGAACAAAATGACAAACAATTAGGTATACTGAAATTTGTACACCACCCCCGTGGGTTGCACACGTTTATACATTTAATAAACCTGCAATCATTGATATTAGAGCAATTATAATTTGATTGAAGACAACCAAATTGTAGAATGGCTTTTAATAACGCTCTTACGACTATTTCTGTGTTGGTATGTCAGACCTCATAGGTTTGAAGTTTCCAAGCCATGTAGATATCCCCCAGTTTGATCAATATTTGGCATATTTTTCCATTGCAATAAAAATAATCATCAAACCTGTGGAATCCATGTCTCCTGAAGAAACTGACAGATACCTGTCAACAAGTCCGTTCTCAACCCACAAAGGTCCCCCGCCCCTTGCGGTAGTAAAAGGATGAAAGTAACATAACTTTAAGATCACAGGGAAGATTGTGGTAGAAAAAGTGGTTCCTTGAACCACTGAGGCTCTGCCATAGCTGTTGCAATACCTTAGATGACCCAATATGAATTCCGAAAAATGTTTGGTTGTATTCAACATAATTTGATACAGTTTCTGCTTGTACCCTTAGTAAGTTAGTTTGACTTGGGTGACCCACTTGACCTCGAATTACGTTCCAACTTTCATTGATCTGTTTTGTCCATATTTTCTAAACACATCAAACCATTGTGATTTGACCTACGTTGATTTGACCTGATGGACTTTGAAATGATGTTGAAATTTGAATTTGAATATCCACATGCTTTTCCAAGGACCATAGAACATTTGTATGATTTGACTTTGGATGACCCTGAATGACCTTAAGATTACTTTACAAGTTACAGCACTAAATGTTGACCAGAAACTCACTATTTGTAGCATTGACCTTCCTTGACATTGTATGACCCCAGATGACCATTAAAATACTCTTGAACATATTTTGGTATCAAATTGCTTGACTACATCCATGACCATCACCATTGGCCATGGAGGATCCCACATGACCTTGAAAGGACCTTTCCCAAAATTTTTTTCCGCAGGACTGAATGTTGACCACACCACCCACGTTTTCATGACCATACACCATTTGGGCAGTGATTTTACCTCAATGACTTAAATGCCTTTAAAAATTGGCTTCAAATCTGACTAACTATACCCACCAGGTTCATGGCCATACACCATGTTTATGGATTTGACCTTGGATGACCCCGCAACCTTAAATGACCTTCAAAATTTTTTGGCCTGAATGTTGACTGCACCACCAAGTTTCATCATCATCCTACCACTTGTTAGTGATTGACCTTGCATGACCCCCCATGACCTTGAATTGACACAGTCCCAAGTTTATTCTACCACAATTGACAAATGACTCCACATGACCTTGCAACTGACCTTCAAAATTTTTTAGCATCAAATATGGACCACAGTCACCAAGTGTTAGCATCTACCACAATTGACCACGGTTTAAAGCATAAGCCAAAACTTTTTTTGACCGCATTTGATATTTGACCTCAAGCCCCATGACCCATTCTCTAACTCATCCATGCCTACTTGAGTGAACATCTATGTTACAAAGATGGGCACCCATACTTGCTCATATCAAAAGATATCGTGGTTTACAAGGTTTTGCTAGCAATTTAACCCTATTTTTGACCATATTGACCTTTGAACCTGACCCATTTCAGGATCCAGGCCAACGCGTTCTTGAAATACATCTATGTGGTAAAGATGGACGCGAATTACAGAATTCGACTGTTATTTCTGTTTGGATTTATTCCACTAAGGCACACGTAAAAAAATAAACCAGTTGATCGTCCCGCCGTCCGCTTTTGGACGCCGCACCGGACTTTTTTGTTATTTGTTATTTTTAAAAAAAGTTTTGACCCCCTCTAACTTTTAAAATTGGAGGCAAAGGTGCATTTTTTCTGATCACAATTTTGCAATTTTCAGGCAAAAGGTAGTTCCAGAATGCCAAGCCTTGAATGACCTGAGGGGTGCAGTCTTTTTTTATTTTTTTTTTATTTTTTATGTCAGGCTCTCTAGGCAAAACAGCAGTTATCTAATTGTAACGCTGAACGGATTGTGCCCAGATAGCGATTAACCTGGTTGGATGCTACATGGGCAGGAAGGGCATTCCATTTGCCAACAGAGAATGGGAGAATGATCGTCTGTGGGAGGCAAGTTGGACCTTGGACTTTCGGCAGCAAGGTCATGGGACCTGACTGAGCTCCTAAGACGAGGATCAACTGAAAGCATCTCAGGTAGCAGCTGCTGAGGAGATCTGGTGCTTGTCCCTAAAACATGCGTGGAGAAGAGTGACATTCCAACTGCCCGCGAAAATAACCAATTGGTTTATGGTGATTAACTATGGTCCTGCTACTAAATTTGAATTTTTCACACCAGTACATGTTTTGAGGTGACCCCCTCAAATTTAAAATTGTTTTAGCGTGAAAACGAAAATAGGTATATAACTCAATTTTCAGGATTTAGTTTCTCATTAATATCTTTCAAAAACACCAAAAAAGAAGCAATCCATAAGGTGATGGTCTACTCGATTTGTGTGAATGGCATGGAATGACCTGATGGGATTTGTTAATGATAGGGGTCATGGTCTGGTAAAACATTGCTATTTTGTTTTCATTATGAATCCAATGTAATATTTTTAAGTGTTAGAAGTGAAATATTAATTTTTGACAATACGTTTTTTCTCTCTTTTTCTCAAATGCATTTTCTGCATTTAATCATAGTAATTGTAAGCTTCCAAAATGTGTACTTTATGGTCGAGAATGTATTGATTAAATGTTAATAACTCTTTGAATAAAAAAGGCACAATTTTGTTATTTCCTCCATCGTAAAGTTTTTAGGAAGACCAATTTATAATGCAACCATAAACATAGGAAAAGTATATAGGGTGAGGAATTCAACACCCATGATTGGGATGATTATACAGGGTTTCCCCATAAAATATAGAGGGTGAAACACGAACAAAACATTTTTAAACTCTATTTTGTTTTTCTGTCATATTCTTATGCAAATTAAAGTGGAAAGAAAACCTTTCCGGCAATATATAATATGCCAAAATTATCTAGGGCCAAATTTGTTTTATAACCGGGTGCTTCAGAATTTGTTCTAGTTTGGTGTACATAAAAGACAATTTTGTCGCAATATTTTATACTTCCCTACAGTGGTTGTATTTACTACTGTGTTTATGTGTTTTTTTTGAGGTCAAAGATCAATTTTTACAGGTTATGAAAAATTACCACCTTCCTGTGTCATGAAATAACAGTTTTTTATTACAAATTCAAGTGAGGGGCAGCTATTCATATAAAAATGCCACCTTGTGGTAATATATATTACGTTTGTTAGACCTGTAAGATGTATAGTACAACATAGTACAACATTTCAAAGCTCAGCTTTTTTATTTCAATTGTTTGCACCTTTATCATCAATTAAAGAGGTAATGTTTGAAATTGATAGGTGGGGAAATTGCAATTGACCGCTGTTTCCAATTTAATCAATTTTTGAATTTAAGTCATCGTCGAATTAGCCCAATAGTCTGAAATATAAAAAAAAATATGGATTAGGGCCCATTGCATGATTAGGTGCCACTTTTTTGAATTTTGTCTTTTTCCTTCCTACATGTTCAAATTATGGGATCAGAGTATCATTTTTGGTTTTTTACCTTCCTCCATATGGCTGCTACCTCCCATAGCTTAACCAACCTGTTCCGCCTGAACACATGTTTAGGTGCTAGGTCATAATGTGCCTAAATGACCATTTCTGGTGTAAACGGGAATTCAGGTTTTTTATCACTGTGCCATTCTTCCACAAGCACATTTTCCCATCAGTTCCCTATTTTATTTTTGTTAAGTAAAACCCCCATTGTAGTAAGATACAAATTAAGGACAAGCTTTTCCTTGTAAGTATGATATTCATGCAACATTCAAGTGTGTGGATTGACTTTCCGTTCACTTTTACCCAATTTTTAGTGGTTCTTAAAACAAACAATCCCTTATTTCCTGTTACCCATAGAATTTAATGAATAAATTTATGTCCGAAGATTGGACTAAACATTATTGTTATTGCTTCCACTCTAATTTTTGTTTAGAAACGCAAAATGGAATGCGGAGCCCTCATTGCCTTCACCTAATTTTTGTCAACATCCACCATATTTTTAAATGATAGAATGTTTTTGGGGTTTAACAAGATGAACTATTCCATTGTAATATTAATTTTGAAATGCAGTTGGAAGAGCTTTATAACTGTACCCTACACAGTATAGGATTATACAATCTTTAGAGCCCTGGCAATCATTTTAAATTTGTCCATTTCACTTTTGTGACATTAGTCCACATCCGTCACTCCAAAACAACTTTCTTTCTATCACATGGCTCCAAGATAAATATCATTATGTACAATTTTTCAGTTATTTTGTTAGGGCTATTTGTTATCACTAACAATCCAATGATTATGTGTCCTATATGTCTCTTTAAATGAATGCAGCCACTAAACGTGTCCGTTCACCCTTTGTCACATCCATTACGCCAAAAAAAAAACCTCATACTAACTTTGTTTGATTGGCTGTTTCACATTAGGCGCAATGAGTCCATGTTACTTTTTCCCGTAACAATTTTTTTTTTCAATCATTATGAGGCACCTATTTCATTTTTTCATTATTTCATCATTATTCGAATTTTGAAGAAACACCATTTCACCAACCGTCACTGCGCTAATAGCTCCATATGTGTCAACCCCCACCCACAGCAAAAATGATTTTCAATGTTCTTTATTTTAAAATCCAAAATCTAGATCTACTAGACTCATATCACAAGTGGTATCACAAAATAAACCCTGTATTTTCTTTTAACATATACAAAATATGAACTTTTTTAGGGATTTCCAGCATCTCACCTTCGCAGAAAATCATAACGCGTGCGGGTTACGGGAAACCTAACATCAACTTTCTATACCTTATATGGGGATTTTTATAATGTCTTAAAGTTGTTTGATGTATTTCGAAACCAAGTTCCATTTTTAAATTTTCATAAACATCTTTTTATACCTTGTCTCCTAATGCATGGGGCCTTATAAACATAATTGAAGCACAGAGGCATAAAAACTTTTTAAAATAAAAATGTGATGGACTTATGTCAAAAATCAGTTGGACTGATAAACAATTCTGCAGATTCAACACTACTCATAATGATTCAATTGTTCCGTTCAATAAAGACATGTCACCTCCTCCCCCCTAAACTAACTTTCCAAATACTACTGATTCACCTAAATGTTTGAAATGTTCTAAAGCTCTGTGCTTTAGGAACTCTTAAAATGTGAAATCTTCAAGCACTCTTGCTGAAAACACTTTTTTCAACATCTAAAATTTGTTCCTTCACATTGTAAATAGGTCACATCCAACTTTTACAAACATTGATATCAATTATTTATATATATCCTGCCATCTGTCATTATTTGTCCCTATTAAGAGGTTTAAACCATTGACTTATCATAGCCCTACATTGATTATTTTCAGAGAAGTAAACCTGTAGTCAATTCCCGTTTTTGTCACAAAATACACCTGATTTTCCATATATTCTTCCCTCTCGCCTCCCTCACCCGGGTGAGCGTCATATCACCATAATCAATCTCCGTATACTTACCATTCAACCTGACTTATTGCCTTTTATGTGCTCTTCTACTACGCTCGATAGAAATTACCTTCAATACCCAATGAAAAGTTCGACGACACCCCGACTGCGCACGCATTGGGGGTGATGAGCTAGAAACCCTGACTTCTGGTTCATGTGGTATGCTCTTTCTTTCCACCGGCGGAGAGCGAACTCCGTGAGCCCCGTCCTGGTCGGCGCAGCGGCCCCGGACAGGTGAGCGTCAGGCTTTAAATGGTATTAACGTAGATTATGTTATAGGACTCTCCCCCGGGGAGAGGGGAACACCTACCTCTCCTATTCTTCCCATTCAGCCTGACTTATGCCACAGATTGCCACTGGTATAGTCCAACCCGATCCCATAGTGCTCGTCCCAAAGGTCAAGCGGAGCATGGTGATATTGGTCTCGCCGGGAAAGGTTTAACAAACCAATGATAAAATAGTTTGCACTTACCGACTACATGGTCTGAAGTGTACGGAGATTGTGGCGCCTGGAAGGTGTGGAGGCTTGCTGTTGGGACGAGGAGCCGATATAGGATCCTACTTCCGTAAACCGCTGTCGTACTAGAACGTCTCGAATAACATGTTGAACGTGAAATAACAAGCCCATTCCCATTGCTCCATGTATCGTGGATAGAAGCTCCCGGAATGAGGGCCCAGTACGTAGCCGCCTGAGATCAAGGCTTTAGCTCTATGTGTGTCCCGTCCTCGAACCTCCTGCTATCGAGGCGCTCCCTTGATGACTGGGCCATGATCCATCTGCAATGTCGTCTTGGAGCCTGGCAAAACAGCTTCTGAGTTGTGATGAAAAGTTGGTCGTGAGCCCCCCCCCCCCCCATAGGGCGGGACTGCTGAAGTAAACGTCAAGCTCTGACGATCGGCCGTGGAGTGAAACTGAGTGGTTGATTCTTGGCCACGAAAACTGCTCGAGTAGAAAGCGTGCGGCGTCCCCTGTTAAGGTGAGGTGATTCTCTGCTATAGACAAAGCAAGGATGTCCGATACTCTCCTGCCTGATGCTGCGGCGACAAGGGAGAGTGTCTTCTTGGTGGTGTCCGCTAAGGACGCCTGGAGAAGAGGCTCCTAAGGAGGGCTGTAGAGATGCTGGAGGACTGATGGCAGGTCCCAAGCTGGCACTAGAGAGCATTCGGGCGGCCGTTGATGCAGCATTCCCTTGATGAGATCATGAAGCGCTGGCGAGTTAGACACGGTGATGCCCCAGTGATGCCTCCGCCAAATCCCAGATGGATGGCTGAGAGAGTTGCTCGCTGAGGGTCCACTTGGCGATCCCTGCACCAGTACCGGTACTTGACAAGTCTGGAATTATAAATCCTCCTTGTTGTAGGTCTCCTTGCGGGGAAGTTGCCACTCCAATCAGATGGGCAGCTTGGAGCGGAAGGCCTGCTGCTCTGTAGGGCTGGATGAGACTAGCCATGCAGTCATGTTGATGGCCTTCAGAGTCTCCATCAGAAAGAAACCCCCCGGGGTCTCGACCAGGTCCTTCCTCATAGGAAGAGTCAACAGGTTGGCGTAAAGCAGAGACCGAAGTCTTGGAAACCACGGTTGTCAAGGCCAATTCGGGCAAACTAGAATCATGCGGCAGTTGCTTGTCTCGGTGAGCTTGAGAAGAACTCAAGGAACTAGGGCGATCCCCGTGAACGGTAAGGCCCGGCCGTAATAACGGTAGTGGGGCCCCCGATGACGGGAAGACCAATATCCGGTGGTGGAGCATATGTCGGGAGCTGGGCGTTGAGGCGGCTTGCGAACAAGTTCACGTGGGGGTGATCCAGCCTGTTGAAAACCATTCTGCATATCTTGGGGTTGAGGTGCTACTCCACCGACGACCCCCGGACTCTCGAAGGACCTGCCTTCCCGGCTGTCTTCCTCGACAGGGCATCTGCCAGGGTGTTGTCTTCCCCGGGAAAGTGAACGGCCGTCAGGGTGGTCTAATGACGGAGACACCACTCCAGGACTGTCTGTAGGCAAATGGTGCGACTCCCTGATCCTCCCTGCTTGTTAAGTAGGAGACGACCGACATGTTGTCGCACCAGGCTAGGACGTGACCTCCCTTGACCAAATGGAGAGTCTGTCTCAGCGCCAGATAAACAGCCCACAGTTCTCACTTCCTCTTCTGGGGGGGGGCATGCACATGGTGACCCCCACCGCCCTCCTCCTGATCGACCGCCCTTGTTGCATCCACCACCCTCCCTGTCCTTGCGTCGGTATCCTTGCTCCCTTTCTGGGGAGATTGACCCTTGTTGCTCTTGGACGGCTGGTTCTTCTGATGGGAGTCCTGACTACGAAAAGTCTGCTGTTGCTGCTGCTGCTGAGGGGCCCCCTGGCTAGCCGGCGCCGCCTTCTTCTTCTTCTGGCGTTCGCGGGCTGCCTAGGCCTTCTTGTTAGCGACATTCTCCTTGTGTAGGCGCTTGAACTGTCCCCCGAAGAGGTCAGGTCCTGTAGGCATCTCCAGGAACTGCCGCGGGTTCAGGAGGTTGAGGGCGTAAGTAGCACTCACTTTCCGCAAGTAGGCGAGTTGATGCGTTAGCCTGCAAAGGTGTTTCCCCGTGCAGAATGCTAGGTCCCGGAGTGTATAGTGAACGTTGCCTGTTCTCTGCACTCATCTGCAATCTGACAGGGTCTAGACATCCGTTCATCAGGTGGGCGAAGGTGAGGAAGGATGCGTTCAATAGTCGCACACCATCCCTGGCCAGGCGTCCCCCTTCTGGTTCCATGGTGGGGCCCGGTGAGGACGTTCCTTCCGGTTGGTTCTTCACGGTGAGCGTGTCGCAGAACTTCCTGAAGGGAGACGAGAGCGGTACGTATGGTCACCGCTTCTCTGGCTTGTTACCCCTGAAGCTAGCTTCTCCCAGCTCGTCAACCTCTGGTGAGGATTCAGGCCACTGGATCGGGTGCCCCTCTCTAGCATAACTACTATAAAGAAAGGAGCCGCCACTGTAGGGCTCTGGTATCACGGTGAACGACTCCCCTAGTTGTCGGATCTTCTCCAGTTGGTGGATCCTCTCTACCTCCGAGACTCCCGCCTTGATGGATCCTCTGTGAGGTTCCTCTTGGCTTGATCGGCCATGTTACGGCGGTCCGAGGAGGAAAGCGCGCGTGAGTTGGTTGAACGCCGCAGAATTTGTGTCCCGATGGCCGTCCATGAACACCCAATCGTCTGGAAAAAGCGGTTCAGGATCCTTGACTGGACCCAGAAGTTCGTCCCATGCAGACGGTGCTGCCCGTGGTGGACTCTAACTGCATCCCCGCTGCCTGTCGTTGGGTCGGTGGCTGTCCTGAAAGTCATGGCTTACCCGACGGTCGTGGTCGCCCCGGCTGTCCCGGCGGTCACAGCTGGGTCCCGGAAGTCCGCGGCTTGGGTCGCGGGGTGATCTACTCGGCGGTGGTCTCGGCTATCCCGTCGGTCTTGGCGGTGGTCATAACTATCTTTGCGGCTACGGCGGTCACGGCTCAAGGAGCGGCTCCTCCGGTAATCCGGGCGGTAGCTGCTATTACCACGGCTCCGAGAATGGCTGCTGCGGAGATCCAATTGGTGATCGTGGCTGCAAGAACGGCTCTTGCGGTGATCCCGGCGCTTGCGGTTCCGGCTCCAGAACGGCGGTCACGGCTTCCGGAACGGCTCTTGCGGTGATCCCAGTGATCCCGGCGGTGATCCCGGCGGTGGTCCCGGCTCCCGGAACGGCTCTTGCGATGATCCCAGCGGCGGTTCCGGCTCCTGGAACGGCTCTTGCAGTGATCTGGACGGTGGTCACGGCTTCCGGAATGGCTCTTGCGGTTTTTTTTTTTTTTTTTTTTTCTTGCGGTGATCTCGGCGGCGATCACGGCTCCCCGAGCGGCTCCTGCGGTGATCTGGGCGGCGGTCTCGGCTTCCCGAACGGCCTCCGCGGTGATCACAGTATTCCCACGGTGGAGAGCGGGGTACTCGGTGGGCGGTGCGGTACTCGGCCGGCCTCGGTGGTGAACCCGGTGGTGAGCGGGAACGGTGGCGGCTCCCCGAGCAGTCGGTACTGACGGGTGTACGGTGATTGCCGCTGGAAGAAGTGTCACCAATCTAAGTATCCCCGTGAACGGTAAGGCCCGGCCGTAATAACGGTAGTGGGGCCCCCGATGACAGGAAGACCAATATCCGTTTCTAAGTATCCCCGTGAACATAAGGCCCGGCTGTAATAACGGTAGTAGGGCCCCCGATGATGGGAAAACCAAAATCCGTCAGTGGAGAGTCGGTAGCTCGGCAGCTGGCCGGTGACGGTGATCGGTAAGGAATCCCGGAGACCACTGCACAATGTGCTCTTGACGGCTGCTAATTTTGGTTGCTACCGGCTACAACTGGGTTGCTGGCGTCGGGACGGTGCGGACCCGCTTGTGTCCCGTAGAGTCTTGGCTGGACCAGTGCTTGCGGGGTGTTTTATTGTCGTAGAAGCCACGGTCGCAAGACGAGCACTGTCTAGGCTTAGGCTTGGCCACGTTTTTTTTTCCTTCTCGTTCTCTGAGTTTAATCCCTGTCTTGTTCTAGAGAAAGACAAAATGACAATATCAATCGGTTAGGAACTTTAGAAACCATAACCAGAGATCTCTTCCTAAGTACCAGCTAGCCTAGAATCATTGAGTCCACCCAGCCCAAAACAAACGAAATGAACCTATTAACCCCTCTCATACGCCGAAAAAAACCTGTTGGAAACCAACTCTCTAGAAAAAGCCACGTACTTACTTCCGGTTTCGGGGTATGTTGAATTATGGAACTAACTTCGTATATCGAACCGTCGTTTCTAGTTCGTAACCAAATGCGGCTAAGCGTTCAAATTTGGTTCGGAAAATCCAAATTGGCCCGCCGGACAAATTGTCCAGACATAAAAGGTCCCATAGCGGTAGGCTCGTCCGTGACACTGGTAGTGGACTCCCGCAAAGGGGCAACCTGAAGGGAAACGCCCGTTTGAAATCCTAATCCCTCGAAGCCACATACTTTTCGGGTCAGTTGAAATATGGAAGAAACTGCCGTTCGCACTCGCCGGTTTATTTCGGAAACCAAATGGGTCTACGCGGTGAAAATTCAGCCGGTAAAAATTCAGCCGGTAAAATGGCCGCTGGAAAAAAGTGTCACCAATCTAAGTATTCCCGTGAACGGTAAGGCCCGGCCGTAATAGCGGTAGTGGGGCCCCCGATGACGGGAAGGGGAAGACCAATAAACTGACCCGCAGACCTGTAAGTCCACGGGGGAAGCGGTGGGGGCTCAAAAATGAGCAAATGACCCAGATGGCGTATCCATACCGAAGCGACAGACGAGTAATGAACTTTCGGCCCAGATGGCCGACCATACCTAATATGGCGCCGTACCGGTACCGGACCGGTAGGTTAGCGGGTGAAAGTTGACCGCGAAAAAACGCGAAATACAGGAAAGTAGTCGACGAAAAAGTGAGATAAAATACTCAGGAACCATCTAGCACAAGAAGCTCCCCAACACAAGCGCTAGATGGATGTGGGAATTACTTGAAGGGGTCCATCCGAGGTAGACACTTGTAACACACGTGTGAACTAACCCGCCATGTTGTCCGCGGAAAGCACACACTGACTCACCTAATCAGACGCAAATTTGTAACAATCTGGGATGGGCTGAAGCAGGAAACCGAACCAGAATGATCAGAAAAGTGCGTAGCGTAGTTAGGTGAGTAAAAGTTATCAAAAACTGAAATTTGCAAACTTCTCAAGGCGCAAATGAGAGCAGCACATGCTTAGAGCGTAGCAAAATGAGAAGTCAGTGTTTCTAGATCATCGCCCGCCCCCGATGCGTGTGCAGTAAGGGGTCGTCGAACTTTCCAGTGGGTATTGAAGGTAATTTGCTATTCCGAGCGTACAAAATGAAAAGGCATAAGTCAGGCTTGAATGGGAACGTACTAGGAGATGTAGGTGATCTGTGAAATAACAACCAAATTTATTCAAATTTGTAGGAAGCCTGGGGTATACTTTCTGTTGCCCAATGTGATGTCCATTATCATTAGAGTCCATTTTTCAACAAAATTACCAAAAATTAAACAACTTGAATTTTATTTGAGAGGGGTGAAAAATTAAGCTTGCCAGAGGTTATTTTTATGAAAACCTGTAGCCTTGGCAAGAAGAAAATGAGTATTAAACAAGTTTTAACTCACTTTGAAAAATTGACCCCTCAGTTGACAAAAAGTGGCGCCTAATTGTGAAATGGGCCTTATTCCATTTTTTGCAAAATAATTTAAAATTTATATTAATCTGCAAGTGGTTCACATTGAAAATGTACATGCCTCAACCGCCTCCACCTCCACCCCCGGCTAATCAAGTTTAATTAGGGGTTCATTCATAGTATTTTGGGTATGAACACTTAATGCCGAATATGCCCGAGG
>JAMKCH010065279.1:0-15662 GCA_023653785.1 Ophioderma brevispina | reverse complement strand
GAAAAATAATAAACTGGGAAACCTATAAATTTAATTGTTTAATGTGATTTGAATTCATCCACCTTCATTTTTGCTGTGTCGTTATGATAATAGATAGTTCATATGTAATATTACATTTTTGCAGGCAAATTACCTTTAATGTGCCATCTGTACTCAATCTTCTAGCAATAATACAGAGATGCTTTCTCATTTTTCAGCTGCATGGCCTCAGTTCCTATTTGAATGCATTATTATGCATTTATATGCTTTTCAAATGCTTGTTTTTTCTTGTTTGTTTCCAAGACACAAGATTACTTCATTGACAAGGTCATTGCCCAACACATTGTGCCTGATGTTACTTATCTTCATTCAGATTCATTTAAGCTCTTTACCGCATGCTCAGAGATTGGAAGATAATTTTGTGTGTATTAATAAAAATAGTAAACTAAAATGAAAGATAGTCATCTAAATGTTCAATCCAAAGTAGATATAACACTTTTCTTGTTTAGATCTATAGTCAACCTGTGGAGTAGAACAGTGACATAGGATACTGAGTATAATAAAATTCTAGATCAGAATTTTACTTACAGAGTGTGATTTTCTCTATGAAGGACATCAATTAGCCTGGGCATAGATATTTCACAGAGGGATTAGTATATGGACAAGACATTCTGTATATGCAAAAGGAAACAAAACAAAACAATTTGTGTAAAATCTTGAATCCTTGAGAAAGTGATTAAAAAGTGACATCCTTGAGAAAAAATAATTTTTCGGGAGTAAGCCTTTAAAACTGCAATCAATCATTTATTTTTACATTGACTGCGTCAATTTGATTCGGCAGTGCAGAATAAACAAATAAATTGACTGCAGCAGTGAACAGACAATATTATAAGGGCAATTTAGACCAAAGTTCTCTAATTAAAGATTTCACTCAGTCCAAAATTCTAGAGCTTCTTATAATTGATGTTCATTTTTGGGAAGCAGATCCTTTGATCTTACCCAGCTGGTAATTCTAAAAATTTGATGTAGCTTGAAGTAGTTTCGGTTGAAAGTGCACTCCTATGGTTTACCTACTATAGGCCAAAATGGCACTATAAAAAAAAATTTGTAAATCATTATTCTCAAAAGTCAGCAATCAGAAAAAGAAAGTGAGAACTGAGACAAGGGGGTGTACAATCTGAGTCAAATCTATGATCCATTGCTGGGGACTGGAAATCAACACTGGAAGTTACAAAATTGCCACCAGCCATCAGCTGTTGATAATCACAAACTCAAACCAGCTTTGAAAGCCAGTGGTTAACCTGGTGAACAACAAGAAAGGAAGTTTTTGGATAAAATAATAAACTGGGAAACCTATACATTTAAGTGTAATTTGATTTGAATTCCCCCATCCACCTTCATTTTTGCTTTTTTTCGTTATGAAATAGATAGTTTCATAAGTAATATTAACATTTTTCAGTCAGGCAATTAAACCTTTAATTTAATTTTGCCATCTGGACTTCAACTTCTTCTAGCATAATTCAGGATGCTTTCGCATTTTTTCATGCCTGCATTGCCTCAGTTCCTATCTGACTGCATTATGATGAAGGAGGGGGGAGAAAAGGGAATGGAAAGCGTCGTGAGAGAAGGCAGAAAAAGTGCAGAAGTGGGAGTTGATGATGAATAGACGAGGGGAGGGCAAATACCTGGAAGGGGAGGGCAGACGCAAACGGGGGGGAGAGGAGAAAGGAGATGAGAGATTTAAAAGATGAAGAAAGGTTGAGGTGGGGGGAGGAAGAGTGGGTAGAAATGTTGACATGAAGGTGACGCGGTGAAGAAAGGGTTAACGAACCGCAAATGAGGGAGTTTTAGGGGATGGGGGTGGCAAGATCCTTGGCTATGCTTTCAAATGCTTGTTTTTTCTTTGTTGTTTTTACAAGTCCAAAGATCTACTTTCACTTGACAAGGTCATTGCCCAACACATTGTGCCTGATGTTAATATCTCATTAATATTCATTTAAGGGCTCTTAAAGGGCATGCTCAAGATTGTTGGGGGGGAAATATATTTTGTGTGTATTAATTAAAAAAATAGTAACTAAAATGAAAGAAGTCATCTAAATCGTTCATTCCAAGTTTGAGATATAACATTTTCTTTTTTAGATCTCTAGTAAACCTTTGGATAGAACAGTTCAAGGATACTGAGTATAATAAAATTCTAGATCAGAATTTAATTACATAGTTGTGATTTTCTAATGAAGGACACAATTAGCCTTGGCATAGCTATTTCACAAGGGATTAGTATATGGGACAAGCATTATGTTATATGAAAAGAACCAAAACAAAACATATTTTGTTAAAATATTGACATCCTTGAGAAGAGTTATTCAAAAGTTACTCCTTAGAACTCTCGGAGTCAGCCTTTAAAACTGCAATCAGCATTTATTTTCACTTGATGCGTCCATTTTATTTTCGGCAGTGCGATCAACAAATAATTATGACTGCTCAGCATGGTGAACAGACAATATTATAAAGGGCCATTTAGACCAAAGTTCTCTAATTAAAGATTTCACTCAGTCCAAATCTTAGATCTTCTATATAATGTGTTATATTTGTGAAGGCAGTCCTTGATTCCTTAACCCAGGCTGGTAATTCTAAAAATTTGATGTAGCTTGCGTATTTTCGGTGAAAGTGGTTTACCTACTTAGGCCAAGAAGTGGCAACTAAATAAAAAAAAATTGTATCATGATTCTCAAAGATCAATTCAATCAGAAAAGAAAGTGAGAAATGAGCAAGGGGTGTACAATCTGAGTCACATCTATGCTCGCATTGCTGGGGACTGGAAATCAACACTGGAAGTGACAAAACTTGCCACCAGCCATCATCTGTTTGCATCATCACACAACATCAAACCAGCTTTGAAAAGCCGTGGTTACTGGTGAAACAACAGAATTGAAGTTTTGGATACTTTTGTTTTGAAAAAAAATCGCAATCTACTTTTAATCAAACCTAATGAACCCTGATCCAATCTCTACAATTAAATCTAAGAATAATAAGAAATCAAAAAAACAAAACAAGCATGCTTAATTTTAAAGAAATGGTGAAGGCTAAAGGCTTATGTCTGAACACAACTATTGGGTAACATTTTAAAAACAGTTTGTATCAAGAAGTTCACTGGTAGAGGTCAGGACCTAAATCCAAAATACTATCACACTTAAAGAAACTAATTTCGGATACGAATTCTATTTTATGCACAAGTTCCAATGTGAGTTTAGATTTACCATTCATTATTTCCCCTTAATAACAAGCCTTGGCCAATTCAAGCCACTATTTGCATTTTCAAATTCAAAATGCCGATTTTTGTCTCGAATGCTAGTGTTGGTCCTATCAATACCTTTATTACTTTTTCTTGGGGGGGGGGGGGGGGGGGGGGGTGCAACGACACTTAGGCATTTTAAAGCGGTTTTGAAGATGCATTTACGACTGTTTCGGACTTTCATTAGTAAACAAGCATAAAAAAAAAAAATCCATAATATCCTGACAAATTTACGGCGTGTTTGGTGTTTTAGCCACTTACAAGGGTCTTTACAACAATTTCCATACAACCAGTGGGCAAAAAAGTGGGATTTTTGATGAAAAAATAGGGGCGCGATTTGTTTACATTGTGAGAAAACTGAAGTGGCTTTAAGCAGTAAATACCACATTTAATATGGCATGCACACTCATTTTATTATGTTTTAGAATTTCAATACAATGGGATTTTATTTTCTAATGAACTAAAACTTCTCCAAAGCGGTGTAATCTCTTGTTGGTCTACAAGTCCTGAAATAATAAATTGATTTTAATTAGTTTCAAATTGTATAGATGAAATGATAACAATAATTTTGAGCAAAATCGTCTGTCTCTCTCCCTCTCTCTCTTCTCTCTCTCTCTTTTCTCCCCTCTTTCATTTCAAGTAAATCATAGAACATTTTGTTTGCCTATATTTCTCCAGATATCATATTGCTCTTCACTCCCCTCATGGCACTAACCCCTATTTGTGTGGTTTGGGGTGTATCTCCTATAGGATTCCCATGCTAAAATTGATTTGTTGCTGTTTTTGGTTTCAATCAATAGGGCCTAAACTGTCCAAAAATTATGGGTGCAATTTTTTCGGACTGATGCCCCTCCTGCAAGGGGGGGGGAATGTTAGTACAACAGGGGAAAATTTAAAATCAAGTCAAATGGTGTTTTAATTTACACTAACGCTTTCGTCCCTCATAAGGCTTAGAAAAAGTATATGTTTGCCTAGGTGCAACCTTTTAGTAACGGTAGGCCCCATATGGTGCAAGGTCACCTGGGGTAAATGCTCCGATTTTGTTGAAAGTGGTGCCAATGATTCCTTGTGTCATACTGAAACGAAATTGCATTTTAAAACCTGTTTTGGTGATAATCACCATTGCGACAATCCAGGGAAAGTTTGGTGACCCCTAGAACCATGTAAGACCTTTGCTACATTTTGCTATGTAATTAGCCACCAAAATGTCACACACTTGGAAATAATACTTTTTGGAATCTGTGAGACAAATACACACCCTTATCACCAGTTTTCATCAACAAATCGGAGCATTGGGTAAATTTACCCCGGATGACCTTGAACCATTATGGGGCTTATAGCAGCGCTTTAACTAAAGGTCAAACCTAGGCAAATATCTACTTTTTTTTTCTACCTTATAAGGTAGCCCAACAAGTTACTGTTAATTAAATCACAATTTTACTCGATTTAAAATTTTTCCTGTAGTACATTTACCACCTTAAAAAAAGGGGACCAGGAGTCTGAATTTTGCACCCCTCATTTTTATGACGAATGGTCCCCTATTGATGAAAATCAGCAAGAATCAATTTTAGAGCACATCAATCCTCTGGCACGGTTGTCATTGACATACCAACCTAACCTATATGACAGTCTGTCTGATTGCTCATGACCCATCATGAGGTACCCCCGTGTAACCCCCGCGTGTACATCAAGTCGTGCTTCTTTACCTGTGTAAAATATCCACCATTCGTCAGTAGCTGTCCAATTACCTCCGAAGTGACCCATCCAAATAGGCTTAGATGCTGATAGATAGGCAGGCAATGCCTAGGGGGTTCACAACAAGAGATTTCACATATCGTGTCCCTTAAAATTGAAACATCCTTATTTTTGCACTGATATAAAGCCTTTCTATCAATATATCTCCATCTGAAATGTTTAAGCTGAATTATTTCTTTGGTAAAACATTGTGAAACATTTCTAATTTTGTATTGGAAGTCATATGAAATTCGCTATGTTTTATCATGAAATACCAGCAAATCACATTACATTAGGTGTTCACTTTTAGACTGTAAGGAATTTATTGAGTGTCTAACTCGTTAGAACTACATATGACAAATATATGGTGGCCTTGAATATTTCTTGGCTCTCTAAGGGATAAGCAAGTGGGTAAAAATAAGAATTATCGTCAGACCACCATCATATACTGTCTTGTCTGATGAAATGCTGTTTTTGAGAAAATCGCCATTGGAATTCTACAAGCCTGGAGATTTTCCATGTTGTTACTATGGAATTAAACTTACAATTTTTTTAATTTATGATAATTAAAGAATATTCTGAGTTTTAGAGTTTTAACCTTGCTAGTTTTTGAAAGTTGCAGTTGTATTCCCTGGTAGAGAAGCTACAATCTGTCCTGTCACACTTTTCACATCCATCGCGTCTAATTACACCATTATATTTCATACGTTCGATAGATCAGTATTGAAACCCTCATGTTCCGGCACGAGGCAGATAACGACGCACTCGACCTCGTATTTTGAAAAGCCTAAACCGTTTGTTTGTACAAACGCGGTAATTATACGCGATTGACATTACGTTAAATGAAACTCGACATATGTGAATCCACGATATCATTTTGAGCTATTGATCAAAATCTTATTAATACTCCACTCAATTAGGTCCCATGGTTCAATTGTAACTTTGCGTGCCTTTCTAGACCCATAACTTAGAATTATATATGCACATTACTCAAAAAAGGTAAAAATGTCCAGATCCTACGTATGTATGTTGGGCGCGATCTGACTCAAGGACAGGTTTACAATTACATTAAACTGCTTTAATGAGAAATATCAAAAGAGAACCAAAGTAGTTTTTTACAATTTGAGACCTTTCTCATTACCTGTAGTCACTGGATAAAGCCATCTCAATACCTGACTTAAGACGAGCTGTGTTTGTGCTTATTGGGTGCTATTTCATTCGCTGATTCCAATCTCCGGTCATAAAAATGCATAGAAATAAAAACTGAAATACACCATTAACAGGGGGGGATCCCAGGATTTGAAAAACACAAAATTATCCGGGGTGCGAACGGCTGTAACGTCGTCCAAAATGGCTATTTTCAAGAATTTGTAGAATTACCGGGAGTAGCCACTCCCCGCTCCGCCCCCTCCACTGGCCGCGCCCTCGCCTAGTAACTTTTGTGATCCTACACCTCTCATTTTCTTGGTTTTATGGGTCCCCTAGACATCCCCTAGAAACAGGTTAAGTTCCAAAATTTCCGTTGATTCCTCCGATGATTTTGTGGATGTTGCAATCACTCTTTTCCCCATTGCCATTGTCCACTGTTGTTTTTCAAACCAGATGGCTTTACTGTAAGAATTTGGCACCATACTATACATAGGCCAACGTTCCGATGATATAAAAATCTCACCTTCTTGAGGTCAAGTCGGGGAGGATGATGCATCACGAAATGCCCTTAATCCCCTGATGAGCACTGCCTGTCTATTATCAGCAGTGTGGTGGGATACTTGGAAGGTAAATTATCAAGAGCAAATCAAATGCGTACGATTTGTGGTATTATGGCACAAACATAATGAAGCTTAATTTTTTATTGGTTACTCGCTCACCATATCATGTTTGTGCTCATTTGGGTTCCAATCAGATAAAGCATATTAATTATTTGGTCTTTGTCAGTGGGTTATATCAATGTGAACTCTAAACTAGTCCCATTGCCCATTGTAATAACAGCTAACTAGTCACATTGCAAAGTGCAATAATGATAGTTTGCCCTTCATGCCTACATCAGTGGTCTCAAAAAGATTTGACCAGTATTGTGAATTTGTAATCAGTTGGCTTTCAGTTATAGTGTGCAGATCAATTATAAAAAATTGAAAATGCAAGCAATTTTTCCTACCTCTGTTGACTAAACATTTTGATATGTGATGGTGAAATTTGGAGACTCTTCTATATCCTTCAATCAGTTGGGCAACTGATGAATCATATTCATTATTCAGTAATCATGATTACCCTTCATTTTATTCTACACAAATGCAGCTAAATGTCGTAAAAGTCTGCAATTTCACCATCTGTGTTGCATAAAGCATGTTAAATCTGACATTTAGGTTTGTCATCAAGCATTTCAAACGCTATTCCCACTGAGGAAAAGAAGGGAGTCCTGTAGAACGTCTAGATTTTGCCACCGCGGATTAATTCTGCCGCAGCACTTCTGACGAGGGGTGAGCTCCATGCTGTGCACATAACCAGTGAAGATGATTGTCCCGCGTGGACATCCCTCAACAATTTATTTTTTAGAAAATGCACAAGCCGCATTTGTTAACTCCAGTACTAATGTCAAATATACCATTTATCAATATTTTTTTGTGGCTAGAAATTTGCTTTAATCTGACAGTTTTTTCTGACACGCTTATTTTTGATTGCAGTTGTGAGACAGGCCATACTTGTTTTAAAAAATGATTTCTTTTCTTGTTTCAATTGAACTTTGTTCCGTTGGAAAGTATTAGTTGGGGCAAAAGGGTAAATTGGTGCATGTTGAGGTATATGAGGGTTGTTTTCATAAGAGCTGAATTGCCCTGGTGTACGTGTATGTACCAGTGCTTTTTGCTGGGCACAATTATTTTTTCACAATACATTGACCTCATTTTTGCCATCAGTAACTTGTCTGAAATCTTGTTTTCTTTTCCCCACTACCATGAGGAAATTTAATTCAGAGGTAGACTTATGGATTTGTAGTGTGTTTTTTTTTGTGAGGCAGAATCTTTGAATAATTTGCACAATTTATTGCACCAAATAAAGGTGTTGGATTAGTATTCCTTGGTTCATAACAGGGCTAGTAGAACATTTCTCACAGGCACACCTGGTGAATTGCTGCTGATTGCAACCAATATCATCACTTCAGCACACGGAGTAAGTTCAAATCCTAGAATCGTGGTGTATCTATTGGTGGTCTATGTAGCATTATCAAATTACTCAGGGCAATGGGTTTGGCAAAAAATCTGCTGTCTATGTCTTAACAAAAATCGACAGTTATATTGTTCTTATTTGTGAGTATTGTCTACCATAGAAAAAGGCCCTCAGGATTTTGACCAGCATAAACATCCCTATGCCAAACTCAAGCACATAAAAACTCAAAAGGAAATTTGGCCTCATTGTACTTTTTCCAAATATAGGAGTGTGTTATTTCCACTCTACATTATTCCACCACATAGTAAGTGATTGTATAGGAGAGACACCCCTTTAAGACTCACTTGGTCATACCTTTTGGTGTGTACTAGCACATCAAACACAGCCTCCTTTGAGGAATAAATCTGCTTAGAAAATGTCGCATATTTTGGGACAAGATCTACCATTGACAAAATTTCCTTCCCCTTAATTAAATTTATGGTTCACAAACAAGTTTTACTTGTCAGTTTTGATGAAAGGATTTTATTATTAGTTATCATTTTTTTCATGTATATTAATTATTCTATGTTTATAGTAGTCCTGGAGATGTCCAAGAGAGTTTCTCATGATCTATATATTTAAATGTATATTGCTTGCTTTATTTATAGAAATATCACTACCAATATTTATTTTTGCATGTACAACAGCCAGCCATACCTCATAGTTAAAGACCACCAAATTATCTGTGAACCCAAGAATCAGGATCACCTTACCTCAGTCAAATCCTCAAAATCCATTAATGAATTTAGCGAGGCACAAATGACAGTTTTTCCGCTAAGTTACCATGAGCCAGAGGGTATGATGTTAACTCACCCATGCAGTATTATCCCCAAGTTCCTTTCTTAAATACGGAAACACAGCTAGTGGTTTATGGTGAATTTTCTTCAGCCAAGGGTAGGCCTTATTCATCAAGGTTGCAGACATTTTTATTGGGGTGCTGGTATATATGACCTAAGGATTACTCCACTCAATAGCGCGCAAGGACTTTATTAGATTATTTAAAACAAATTAAACTCATTATGTTTTTTAGATTTTTAGTTGGAATAAAATATGAGTATACCCCCTCACCATGAGTGAAGATTGGAATATAACAACTAATTCTTAAAGAGAATGAGGACATTTTCAGAAAGAAGCACCCCCAATTTTTTTTAAACCTGGTTTTTTTGCATATTTGAATTGCTTACCACGGTATTAGATCAATGTATTAGACCTTTAGTGAATAAGCCAAATACGCCATAAATGTATAAGATGATGATTTATAATTTCTGTCATGCACAACAGAAATTCAAAGCATGGTTTTTCTATAGGGATGATTACGATAGCAGGAAAGTTCCAAAACAAGGTTTAGTGGTTTCTTTTGTTCTGTTTTGTCCAAATAAAAACTTTCTTAGTTTAGTAGGTAGTCTATGACCATTTCCAGTGCAATTTTTGAGAGAAATTTGTGTCCTCAAAAATCTCCTCCTGTCACTTTAAGCAAAATATGATTGCATTTTGAAAGTTAGTTTTTTGATGTAAATATGTTATAATTTATTTTTTTTTTTCATAGTAGTTTGCTCTAATTATATTTATATCAGTTTCAAGTAGGTTATTGTTATTAGTTTTAGTTGAAAATTTATTCACCCAATGAAGTATTACAGCAGCAGGGTTGGCCCGATTTAAATCACTTTGATTTAAATCAGTGATTTAAATCGCGATTTACAAAATCAAATGATTTTTTTTAAATCAGTGATTTAAATCACTTTTTTGTAAAACAAATAATTGACAAATATTGTTTAAGACAATTTTATACTTTAAATCAACTCCTTTATCAAAATACAAGTTTAAAAACCACTTAACATTCAAGCATTCAATACCCTCTACAATGGTAGCAATGACACAATTTATGTTTTACAATAATCATGATTGAACCTTGATGTGTGATCTAAATAAAGTTTCTTTTGTATCGAATTCAAAG
The DNA here is from genome assembly GCA_023653785.1 of Ophioderma brevispina. NCBI lineage: Eukaryota > Metazoa > Echinodermata > Ophiuroidea > Amphilepidida > Ophiodermatidae > Ophioderma > Ophioderma brevispina. The sequence goes on along the minus strand of JAMKCH010065279.1, from coordinate 5,502 downwards.
TTCTTGTCAGATACTAGTGAAACACATATTTACAGTATTACAGTACCATATTTGAACCTAATAAATGCCCCAGACTGTCATTAGTAGCGCTTCACAGGATGACCTTTTTTAAAAGTTGATTCTCTTTGAGAACAAAATTCCTAAAAAAATGCAACTCCGTAAAGCCCCAGCCCGTTGATGTAACATTTAAAATAATTATCCCCAATAACTTATTTACACGTTTGCAGCTCACTCACCTTATTGGCAAAAAAGGAAGGTTCCTGATGGAGCCCACTTAGGACTTACTTTCTACAAGTTAAAATACGTGTGGAGCGCTAATTAGGTCAAATTCAGTTATTGACAAGTGCAACAAAAAGGGTGTTTTAAAATAATAGATATAACATGTTTTTGTACGCCTATAGGTACAGTATTCAGTCACTTCTACTTCTTGACTTTTGCAAGAGCTTTCTCTTATCAGAGTCTGATATTTGTCTGAGACTCTGAGTTTATTTCATGTTCAGGCTTTGGAATAGAACATAAGTTTAGCAAGACAGCCTTGCTGTTCCAAGACGTTTCTTAGCTTGGACTGAACCAGGCCATACGAGCCAATACTCGTATTCCAATCCACCCAGAGGATGCACCACAGCAGATAGCACCTTCCCCCCCCCCCCCCCCCCCCTTCATCACTCAATATTGGCTTCCTGGATTACCTTCATTTGACTGCCACGGGTTAGATTTCCCTGTTTGAAGATTCTGGGTATTCCATATTATGGAAACTTAACAAAATCAAAAAAATCCATTTAAAAAAATCAAAAAAATGATTTAAATAAAAAAAGAAAAATTAAAATTTTTGATTTTTTTAAAAAAATCAAAAAAAACGCCAACCCTGTTCCAGCAGTGATGAAGAAGACAGCAATGGCCTATTGTTATAGTGTGGGTTGGTTGTGTATTTCCGTAGGATTTTTCATGCCAAATTGAGTTTGTGTTGCTGTTTGGGGTTTCACTAAACTGTCAGACAATGATGGGGTGCAAATTTCCTACTGAATCCCCCTTCTTCAAGGGGGCAAATGTAAGTACAACGGAAAATTTTAAACGAGTCAAATTGTGTTTTAATGTACACAACCCGCGCTTTCGTCTCGTCATAAGGATTGAAAAATATATATTTGCCTAGTTCCAAACCTTTAGTTAAAGCTATAGCCCCCATATGGTTCAAGGTCACCTGGGGGTAATGCTCCGATGTGTTGAAAGGTGTGTCAATGATTCCTTGTGTCATAACTGAACAGAAATGCCTTTTAATTTGATCTTTTGATATCACCATTGCGACTCCAGTGAAAGTTTGTGACCCCCATATACCATGTAGACACTTGCGACATGGTGCTATGTAATTACCAACCAAATGTCACACACTGTAAATAATACATTTTTGGATCCTGTGCGACAATACAAACAACTTACACACACCAGTTTCAAAACAAAATCTGAGCATTTGGTTTATTTTGCCCCTGATGACCTTGACCATAAATGGGGCTATAGCGCTTTACCTAAAGGTCGGAACCTAGGCAATATATACTTTTTCTAATCCTTATAAGAGACGAACATGTTAAGTACCTTAAAAAACACTTTGACTTCGATTTTAAATTTTTTCCCTGTATAAGCATTTCCCCTTGAGGAATGGGGCAGCAGTCCGAAATTTGCACCCCACATTTTCTGACTGTCTGGTCCTATTGATGAAAAACAAGCAAGAAATCACTTTAGCACCAAATCCTACGGGGCACTGTTCATTGACATACCAACCTACACTATTAGTTAGCACCATTGCTTTACAGCAAACCATAATTTGCTACTTGTGTAATTAGGATAGTACTGACATTTTTATATTTCTGCTTCAATTTTTTTAAATATTAACTGATTTTTTCAAAGAAAGAGTTCATTGAGATTGCATTGTTATTTTCCAGATTTTGTACTTTTTTGTTTCGCCTTAATTCATTATCTGTTTCTGGTCAGATAATTGAATTTATATTATCCATTTTCATATTATAAACCAATATTGTTAAACTTGAAAAAAAGAATGTTGCATTGGCCCTCCCACACGTGGAACTTTTTATTGCCCGACACAAAATAAAAACCGAGTCAGGAAAACCAGTACTTTCCATATATGGGTGGTTTTGAAAAAGCAAATGTAGCCAAATTTTATATTTTTCATTCAGGGAATGTAAATAAATCCCCAACTTGAAGGCAACACAAAAATTTATTTTAGGGCCCTATTTGAGTGAAACTGGATAAATCTTCAAATATTTATTGGCCTTTTTATGTGTTTACGGGCTCATAGTCACCATTATATAATTTATATTCATATCTTTTTTTTGAATTGATATCAATTTTTTTTCCCTCTAGTCTTATATTTAATTTGTTGCCTTTATTTTAAAACACATAGGTTGTTATTTTTAGAATTCTATATTGTATTTTGTGTATTTTTTGAAATGGTTGAACAAACACTGTGACTATAAAGCTATTGATATCTCTTTTTTCTATTATTTGTTTCTATATTTAGCTATTTTTAACAAGCCATTGATGTATTTAATCTCACATGTTTGGGCTGGCAGAAACTCTATTTTTTTCTGTCCCATTTATAATGAATACATATTTTCTGCAAATCATATTACCATATCACGTTGATTTGTTTCTATTTTATTTAGAAAAATAACGGAGAATATTTCAATAAAGAAACTCTGGTCAAGCCAAGAGTCTAGCGATTTGTATCCAACATTTTATGATACTAAGCAACAGGCCATCATTTTTGTTATACTACATCCTCAATTTTGATTGATTTAAGATATCATGCCAGTGTTTTATTCAGGGGTGTATAGGTCTCTCAGGAGCAATGATTGGATAATCCCTTAGTATTCATTCCCATTAATTACCACATGGCTTTATTCCTCATTTTGTGATTTCATTTTTACTCGAGTGTTGCTCCCCATTCCCAAACTACTCAAACTTTCTGCAGCCCCTGATTGTATTGTTTTAATTACTTTAAACAAAATCGTCAGATTGAATTGGGTGTAACCACTAAAGTAAAATTGGAAGGACCTTTGTTTTGTGGTATAAAAATCTTTTGATAAAGAACAAAATCAAAGTTCTCCAGCTACCATTGACCATTCATAGCAGTTCACATAATAAAAGTACAGGTTATGCAAAAGTAATGACATGCGATATAACTAGTTACTGCCAGCCATAGGAGTCTCACTCATCACACGTTTAATTATTTTAAAATAATCTGTGCTAGATTTTAAGAAATATCACACAATACAATTTAATATTCATTTGTTGTAATATTCAACCCTTTGTGATACACTTACTTTCACATGCATCCAGTAAGCAGGGAAAGCGACACAGGTTTCTTTTCTCTGGCCACTGTGACATTAGAGCCGACCTTTTTCTAGCCTCGTCAACTCTGGCACTTTATTGATTCCATGCTTTGGCCGGCCATTTTTGAAAACGACTTCTTAATTGGTGATGGCTACAAAACACTCTCAAATACATGACTTGGATGCTGTACTAGAAGAACTTTATACCTACACTCATTTCCGAATTTATAAAAGGGTAAAGTATAGAGTTACGTTCCTCCCACTCTGCAGCTTGCATACAGCCTGTGTGCAGCAGGGGCTCTCCCCCATCTAATGTCAAATATACGGGTGCCTTGTTGCAAATAGCAAATTTTTCTTAATTTCTTTTTTAATCTAAATAATTTCCCTGTATTATTTTACATTTTTTAAATTTGTTTTGCAATTTATTTTGATATGAACAATAGTATAGAAACGGTATCCACATAATCGTTATGCCGCATATATTGCATTGTAGTGTTGATTTCATGTAGATGAGACACTCAATAATATATTATAATATATTTGGCTACAAAAAGTCTTAAAATGAAGTAAAGGTGATGAAAGACTTAATGCCAAATCAGAGCTTTCAAAATTGTTTGGGACCCTGATATGAATCCTCATTGGCACCTTTCATTGCCATGTATAATGTTGTCCTACATAATGCCTTACACTAAAATATTACACATTAATTATCTGCACTGTGCCTAAAATAGTACCAAACGGGGGTACTTGACAACTTTTTTTTCATTTGATTTTTTTATGTAATGGAAGGTACTGTTTCTTGAGGTAGTTTATATATTATCCTAGCACTCACTTGGGCCTTTCACATAATTTTTTTCTTTTGAAAAAATTTATTTGGAAGTCCTTTTTTTTCAATGTTGGGTGGGCAAAGTAACCTTCCCATGGTGTTACTTTGTCCGCATGTTATAAATCAAGTTTAAACCTATTGTTAATGATGGGGTATGGCAAAATAACTCTAACCTGGGGTTTTCTTTGGCCTTTTTAAGTATTTTTAAAAAATAATTGAACCTTTCTCTACAAACGTCTACTACATTCTATTGACAAGTGGGCTATTCCAAGAAAAAAATGGCTCCCCCCCCCCCCCCATAGAGGGCCAAAATTTTTGTTCACAAAATATCTGGAATTCCTGGCTATCCTTCCATAATTATCTGGAATCCAGAAACTACCCTTCCGTAAATTATCTGAATTCCCAAACCACTACCTTCCCATAATTCCAGGAATTCCTACTACCAAGGGTAAAAAAAACATGGAATCCAGAGGATTTGGTTAGTGTGGTATAGACCCGTAATCAATACAGCCATGTTGGTTGTACAAGATAGACTCATTCCAGTACTACAATACATTCACCTGTGCTGATCCGGCGGTGCAATCGCTAAAGCATGATCGATTTACAGCTTAATGATTGTATTCTGAATGTAATGCATCGTGTCCCACCAACATGTAAAGTCTCAAGATTTCGGTGTCTTTCATGCAAGTCCACTGTCGCTGTCCTCATTGTTGATTTGTGGATGACTTTTCTGTAACATGTTTTTGAATCCATAAATTTATGATATATATCTCATGAAATGGAGCATTTCAAGAAAGTCCCAAGAATACAGAATGTTTTTTGATGAATTTAACTGCCATAAGAAATTCTTCAACTTGCATTTCCAACAAAAAACAGCTGACATTTTCAGTGCAATAAAAAGATGCTTCATGAAACCTTCATCAAAGAATGATAAAATGCTAAAATGCCATGGCAACGGCCCAGCAAACAACTAGCCAGGCTATTTGATTGTATTTTTTGCCCAGTTCTTAGCATTAATTAAACCATGCAGCAGCAATACTAGCTAGCTTCTAGTTAATGGCAACTAGCATGTCAGTAATGCCCCAATATCAGGGATCAGGTTGCTTCCGTTTTAACAATTTGCAAGCAGTTATCAACATCTTGAAAAAACCCATCTAGAATAATGCATTTGTTAACTATGTTTTAACTGGAAAATAATAACATGCCATTCAAAATAAGTTCAAACATGCCTAGTCTGGAATCAGTGATTCTTAATGGGCTTTAATCATTTGGATGTCACCCCTTCACAATGTCTTAAGGAAAGAAAGTTTGTTGATAATTGCATTTTCTATC
>JAMKCH010065276.1:0-13160 GCA_023653785.1 Ophioderma brevispina | reverse complement strand
GTCTCTCCTTCTGTTGTGATGGTGTATGATCGTGTTCCCCTATAACACTGTGGTAAAAAGGTCATCCACAAGTTCAGTAACAAATTTGTAATGGCAATAGCACCTGTTGTGGTGTCACACAACTCTTTCACGCAATATAACAATTGAGCAGTTGATTATAGTTGACAGTTTATTTTCATTTTAAACTCAGTAACCTAGTATCAGGAGCTATCAGGGAGGGGGCACTCCGATTTTGGAGGTGAGATTTTGGAGGTGACGCATAGGTTAAGACTATTAAGACCCCTATTTTCAGCATCATTGTCACCCTAAGTCACAGATGATATATTTTTTGAAAATGTTACCACTGTCACCCAAAGACCCCCATTTTGGGTGAAAATTTTAAAAGACCTCTATTTTAGACCTCTATATCTTAGAAAATTTTTCAAAAATTTCACCCAAAAGACCCATTTTTAGAAAATTTAGCAAGTCACCCAAAACCCCCTACTTTTTAAGCTTTTTTAAAAATTTGGCTCTCTCACCCAAAGATATCTATTTTTTGCACGTCCTCTGTCACCGAATGCCCCTGAGTTTGGAAGCGCCAGCCTAACATCTGTATCCATTTCATATGTGAGTGCAGTGTGCACCATCTAGTATGCACCTACCTTGCAAGCAAGACTAAATGCATGATTTTACAATTTTACCAAAAATATATACCCTTCTATATTGCAGTATTTTCTTAAAGAAGGTCATTCAGAGATTTTGTAAAAAGAAATCCAGATATCCAGATGCTGCTCATTTTATAGTCCAAGTCTTCCGAAGAGTGGGGAAATTAAAGGGGGATGACCCGATTTATATAAAGTTTTCATCTTGATAAACTGGCCTTCACCCCAAAACCCCATCTGTAAAGTTTCGCACCAATATTTCAACTGATTTTGATGTGAGACCTAAAAAGTGATTCTGTAATTCCCACAGAGTACTGTGTAAAATTAATATTGGTTGACCAAAATTTGGCATGTTTTCGACATCCAAATCAAACATCCTTCAGGCCCAAGATTTGCCCACATCCGGTAAAATCTGGGGTTCTGGGGACGAGGCTATTAGCGATCGGACTATGGCCCTTTAAAGGCATTAGCGATTTGCTAAATTTATCAGAAAATTTTTTAAAATATTGTCCAACAATAAAATGTTGGCACATCTGTAACAAGTAAATGTATCCTAACACACCCTGTGAGTGCTAAGACTGAAAGCAAATCTAAGGATGAAATCGGATATTTTAGTAGAGGTGGGCTATAGAGGGTCAAATTTGGGTCATAGTTTCAGATCACTTCGAACACAGGCTAGAATAATGACTTTAATGATGCTTATCCCATTTTCAAAGAAAAAATTTAAAAAGTGCAAAAACCAGGGTGCCTCAACGAAAAATCCAAAATGGCCGCCAAATTGACCAAAAGTCATATTTTTTACCATAACTTGATAAGCTTTTGTTTAATCACCTTCATTTTTGTGGCAATAAACATGTTTTGGCCTGTAAGGAATCATTCTATGCAGCTCCCATCTCACCACGACTTTTCGTTTTTTCAATATTGCAGTTTTAGCTTAAAATTGGACTGCGAGGGCACTTTCCCAAAAAGTACACATCATATCAAAATTTGAAATTTAAACTGGTGGGCCATCATCAGAATAGTTGATTCTATTTGCTGACGTTTAGAGGTGTGTAACACTTACCATTTTCCTTGTGCATCAATTAAAATGTGAGGTGTTTGAAAAAACACTCGCCTTGGAAATATACATGGCGGTCACAACTTGGGTTTCAATGGAGGCATTTTTATGACATTTAAAAAGCCCTACCAGTTCTCAAAAACTGCAAACAACCACGTAGGCAAATGTTCAGCAAGTTTTCATAATAAACCACTCAAACTTTTTGAAGGTTAAAAATCACCATTTTCAATCGGATACGCATTTTATGGGAAGGAAAGCGCCCTCTCAGAGCTCAATTTTAAGCAACAACGGCATTTTCAGGAAACGAAAGTTATGGTGAGATGAAAGTTGCACAGAATGATTCCTAATAAACCCCAAAACATGGTTTCTTGATACCAAAAGTAAGCACATTGAACAAAACACGTAATTGAGTTATGGTCCAAAAATCAAATTTTTGCCAATGACGGCCCCATTTTGGATGGTTTTATACTTTTTCATTTTTTTATTTAAAAGTGAGATCAGGGTGATTTTAAAGTCATCAAATGAGCTGTGTTCGAAAGTGATTCTGAAATTTGACCTTCTATAGCCCACCCTAATTTTGTCATTAATGTCCGTCGGGACACTCACTGCAACACGTAATCGAAGGTGATTCGTATCTTTAAATGCTGCTATTTTCTTCCTCGTCTGTCCATTTTTCAGTTGCAAAAAAGAAACTTATGAAAATTCAACAGCACTTTATCCTACCCTTTAGGCTATTCATGCACATTTCAGAATTTGAGTCTTTTGGGTGAATCACCATAGTGTCCTTAATGGTCCACACCAGGGCCTAACGTCAGAGAGAGAGAGAGAGAATGCTATACTTTGATTACCAACCAAATAGGCAGGCCATTCATAACAGTTTCCGGAACTGGCAGAAGCGATTGTAGGACGTAAAATGTACAAGACCAACACAAGCGATGTATATTTTGTGCATTCAGGACACGATTTTGTGTAATGTAACGACTTTAGTATATTTGGTTTACTTTTTGCCGGAAACGATTCCTGCCTATTTGCGTGGTAATCAAAGTATAGTCTCTAAATAATACATCATTCCTCTAATTTGATTGACACTATTTTTCATGTGTTTTATGATCGGAATTTACTTACCTACAAAAGAATAGAGTGAAACTTTGTGGTTGTACTTCCACTCCCAAAATATCTTCAGTGGCTAATGTTTTCCGGGGTATGCATTAGAATCAAGATTCCCAGGAGCACCAAAGCTGCAAATCTGACACACAAGGTTAATCCGTCTTCACATAGGTTTGAAAGTAGTTTTTGTTTGAAAAAATCTCCCTCTATTGAGCATCAGAAAAGGGCGAACTTTACTTGTAGTGTTTTTGAACTTAACAAAACTGTATTTTTCTTAGCTATTATTTTGTTACTCAAGTGGGCAGGTTGTTGCTGACTTTGACTTTCCCAGGGACTTGCTGTGCGTTATTTTAAACATCAGGAGCTGTATTGAAGAAATCCAAATAATTGATTGAATGTCAATCATTAAAACTACACAAGGGACACAAAACTGAATTTTGTAAATTGCATTGATCAAGAACACCAGCGATGCCACTTAGTCCAACTCAAAAACCCTGAAACTGGTGAAAAAAACCCTAAAAAGGTGCATAGAATGGCCCTAAAAAAGCCCCAAAACAGGCGCCGAAATATCTAAACATGCCATTACGTGTTGGATGAACAAAAGCCCTGAATTCAGGGTTTTCCCTGAAAAGTGGCACCTCAAATGTCTGTGGATTGTATATTGAAGTCTTCCCATGCCATTAGTGCATAAGGGCGGCACCTATCTCCCATTTCCATAACCCTTGGCTGAATGCAGTCAAGGGCTAATACTAGCCCTGGAGCTAGCAGACTTGTAACACATCTCCAAAGTACCAAAGGTGTGAGTGATAAATATGTAGACCGGACACTGACCGGGTCCCCTGAAACGTGACTCTTAAGTGATGCAAATGGTGCTTTAAGGATGGCGAGGGGGCCAAGGGAAAAAGTTTGTCTACGGGGGTCAAATTGGTTTCCTACCAAAAAAAATCAACAATATCGACTGACAGTGATGTGCTTGAACAGAAAAATTTTTCAAAAATATGAATTATTCAGATATCGGCCGCTAACGTGGCCCAAAAATCATTAACGCGGGCTGGGGGGACGAGGAACTAATAATCGAGTTTCAAAGGGCCTTATTGGAAATGACACTATTTTGCAGCGGGGTTAATCCTTACCCCGACGGATTTTGAAATCAATATTTTTCTCAGAAATTATCATGATATTATAAGATCTTTGGAACAAAGGTTAAGAGAGATTTTTAATGTCATGGAACGAACGGACTGCCATCGTAAATGCACGTAGCAATTCCACAAAATACCGTTTGGAAATCCCCAATGCCCAAAAATCGAGCAGATTGTGTACGGCCCCCCCCAGGGTTATTATAACCAATGATGGACTCATTTAGTTTAGAGAATTCATTAAAGGGACCTATCAGTGATCCACCCGAAAGAGTGAAAATATTTGAAATTTGGCAGGAAATAGCTTAAGTTACTTGTTACAGATTTTGTGTGTTATGTCTCTTACCATGATATGAGAGCCGGCACGTGCACATACACCTGAGCAAAGGTTACCTGGGAAACAAAACTTGCGGTTTGATGGGCGACGCAATTAATGCATGTTGCAAAGCCCTATTCCCTTACTGTGCTATTGATGGGTTAACCAACTAAATGCGGTTTCTTGTTTATCTTGGGAGACATTGATGAAATGAGATTTGAAGGCTCAAATTTCAGGACGACCCATGAGAAAAATACGGCCTTTCATCTGATATCAAAATCGATACTAATATCAGGTTGTGTAAATCGGGGGGGGGCGGTTGGGGTACCCAAAGACGATCGGAACACACACCTTTAAAAGTGAGGATCAGCTGTAGGGACTCTCATAAGGTTTTTTCCAACTAAATAATTTACAGGAAAAGGGAAGAAAACAGTGTTCAAAGATATGAATCTTATTCAATTACGTGTTTTGTGTAAGTGTCCGTTCCAGACAGTTAAGATAAATATCTGATTTTGTTCATTGTTAGGTCGCACTTGGTCTTACTACTTGCATAGTATGTTAGGATTAGACATTATGTCGGTCGAGAAGTTGTTGAATTTGGCATACACACTCCCTTGACTTGCGTGAAACTTAGTATGGGGACCGTCTATTGGAATGCTATAAGTTTTCTCGATTTTAATCAATTTTTTGATTGATCTCAAGATATTTTCTTGAGATACAGCAAGCAGGATATTAATTTTTGATGATATTATGTCAAAAGAGAAATAATTTCAGTGAGTAATTTGCTTTGCAAAAGCCCGTATTTTGTTGACTTCATCCTTCACTCCAAAGGTAATCTTCACTCCAGGGAGTGACTTGGAAGAGCTGTAATTGACCAATCAGGTGGCCAGGGATTCAATTGGTGACACATATGCGACCGACAGAATACCTGTTAGGCTGTTACAAAAAATGCCAAAATCTGATTTTGATGATTTTTCGATTTTTCTGCCATGATGTCGGTATCAAATCCTGGACTAGTTCTGGGCATAACCGTTTGCTTCATTCTCTTATTTTAACATTTGGACATTATCGTAATCAGCTAACGTAAAGGTTATGCCAGCTGTACAGGACTTGGGATCCACAATAAGCCACACCAATTTAAATCATCCTGACATAGTCAAGAATTACAAAACTTACCTTAAACAGGACTCTGTAGCATTACAATACTACAGAACAAGAGTCCGCACATTGTTTTCATCCAAACGGCGAAAAAAAACATGTACTAATCGGTATGAATTTCAACTCAGAATTATTACTCCATGAAACGGTCATGAGTGAGTGGTTGCAAGTTTCGGAGTTAGCGGGTGTCAAAGGCGCGACACGCGTTGGTTTGGTCATTGTATCAACAAAACATACGATTCTCCACGTAAGCACTTCAGACACTATCAGTGATTTGAAAACTATCGAAATTTGCAGAATAGCTTCAAAGTGAAGGATAATTGTGTGGAATTCTCATAAGTTACCTTTTCCAAATGAAGAATGGAGAAAAGGAAGAGAAGAAAGAAAACGGCAGTGTTCAAGATACGATTTCCCCATTCATACGTTGTTGTAGTAAGTGTCTTAAGCACACGGACATGGTAATGATAAAAATATTCGATTCTGTCCTTATTAGATTGATTCTGGTCTTATCATGGCGGGTTGTAGGATACCTTGTAATACTTGTTACTACATGCAAAAATCGATTTTTGATGCTTTTTCGATTTTCTGATTTAGCAAATCATGATAGTGATCTTTAGTTTTGGGTGGTGAAAGAAAAGGTGACCAAGAGGACACATGTGGTGGATTGGTTTTAAGATGGGCGTTAGATTATTGGGGATACAAGTCCCTGCTACAGCGGCATAACCTTTACGTTAGCTGATTACGATAATGTCCAAATGTTAAAAGATGAAGGAAAGACAAGAAGTTATTGCTCAGCAAACTAATCACTGGACTGGCGTCTAGAAAACTTGTTTCTACATTGGTCCCAGGTCATTTTGCTGGACTGAGGCTCAACAAGTTTGAGGGCCAGTAAAATAGTCAGCGTTGATAGGCCACTCGAGTCATGCTAGCAGGACTGGTTTGACAGGAACGACCTGGCACTCAGGGGGGGGGGGGGGGGGGGGGGGGTTTTTTTTTTTTTTTTTTTTTTAAAAAACACCCGGGGGGGGGGCCACTTGTCTTCCAAGGTGGATATCATGCTCGTGTATGGCCTCCCAAAAACGTACCCAAGCGCGTATTTCACTTGGCAAAGAAAAACACCCTAATGCACGTATTTCGAGTTGCTTTCGCTATCCTAAACCAAGTATTGGCTTGAAATGCTACTAAACAAGGTTTGCGTAATTTTAAAACCCTAACACGCTAATTGCATGAGTTCTTTTAAAAATACACCCTAAACAAGTATTTGGACATCATTTGTACCCAAAACGAGTACGTTTATAAAACCTGCCCATGTTCACCACTTTAGGCTCTTGATCTTATTGTAACTAGCCCTCATAAAGGAATTATTTTTACTATATTTAATATATAGTTTTATTTTCATCCTTGTGGTAAAAGCATAAATTTACGCATTATCTACAGGACTATAAGTTTAAAATTAAATACTTAATTAAAATTTTTAATTTAAGTTCTTTTTAAAAGTCTTCCGTAGTTTCTTTGAAATTAATGGGCCTTATCGGGTATCGTAATTGACAGTTTCTTTCCTGCATATCAGCCATTCATTGACCTAAGTATAAACCCGGAACTACTAAAAATACCCATGACCCATTATTTTTGAGGGACAATAAATTAGAAAAACACAACCTTAATTCTGTTTCTACACACCATAGACCTCCATGCTAACGATTCATACGTAGTGTAGAATTAACAAGCGATCATGAAATGAAGCTCCAAAATATAAAGGCTCTATATAGGAGACGGCGACGACATAGAAAAAATTGACTAAAATAAGGCTGAAAAACCGTTACAATCACTCGGGGAATCTACAATGTAAAAGCAGAAGAAAATCGGGAACAAACCCAGTATATTAATGTAATTTTTTTACAAGTACTCAAAATATCACCCCCTAAACACGTAATTTCAGACGTGAAAAAAGCATACCCTTATTTTGACATTTTTGAAGGATTTTGATAACCCCTAAACAATGTCGAGGCGTACATCGCTGATCTCAAAAAACGGACCTAATGACGCGGTTTTGTACCGAGCTGATATCCACCTTGAAATACAAGTGGGCCCCCCGGGGCCACTCAGTAAACGTATGGCGTTTGTTGTTCCCTGGCCACGTTCAAGTCTACAGTGAGAGAGAAGATGGGAGTTTTGAAGTTCAATTTTAAATCATTTACCAGTTTAGTTTTCCCACCTAGTGAAGTGTATTGATCCATATATAGAAGAAATCTTGAAAACACGATCGTGAATTGCATGTGTTTCAGATTAAACCACTTAATTTCTTGAAAGAAAAGGGGACTAAAGGCATCTTCCTCAACTCAAGTCAGCTGGCCAACACGATGGTGCCATCTTTCCGGTCTAATTGAGTGTTTCTGTTTTAATATGCTTTATGAGATTTTGCTCTTTTTGTATAAAAAGTTAAAGTATATAATCCCACCAAATGAAAATACACACTTCATTATCGTTGTTAATTGTGAACAATTATGCACTTACATTTGTTTGCAGCTATCATCAAATAAAGTGTGCGATTGAAAATTTTTTTTTTAAGATTTAGCAAATCAATGATAAACAACTCTTGCATTAACACGGTATTGTCATTTGACACACGGGTGCATTGTATAGGCACTGATCCTCTATATGTGTGCGATCAGTGGGTGATAGCAGACGATGCGCGATGATCAGGAGATAGAAAATAAACCAGGGGCAAAATAACAGTGTGGACAAAGGCATGCCCTCTCCACTGTGTTCAACCACACTACAGCCAGGGTTTGAAAGCCCCGCTAAAATTATATATATATTTGTATACATTATATTTTTTATTTGAAAGCTTTGAAGGAAAAGAAAAAAAAGTCGCCCGAAGACCGCGCGCATTTTGGGTCTATACACAAATTCATTGGTCAAGCTCTGAGTGAACTGAGTTGAAAAAAATTATATTGGGCGAGATCTAACGCAAGAATTTCAATTTTATCATTATTGGCCTATGTTTGAGATCTTTCGTCCTATCTTACTATAGTGCCTTATACACTTTTCATTTTAAGAACTTTAGATTGGTCAGTTCATTACTTGGGAAATATATGTGGCTCTGTCAAAAAATATCAATCACCCGGCAATCCAACCGTCAACACTAGCTTCAGATGACGATTTATCGCGGGATTTATCGCCATCTGATGTTTATAGAGATGGAGTGGGATTTTCACGCGTGTTTTTCGGGTATTTTCACAACCTTCCTTTCCTCCCCCTTCCCCCCCCCCCCGGCGCGCCGCCTCCTTTCTTCCCCCCCCTTCCCCCCCCCCCCCCTTCGGGCGCCGAGCCCCCCCGGCTCACTCTCGACCCGTGTGTCCGCGCCCTTTTTCTTGCGGGTCGTCCCGCCTTTGCGGTTCCGCTTCCCTCGCCTCGCGGGGGGTGATTACTAGCGAAAATCGGCATAATGAACCGTTAGAATATCAGAGAACTCCGCAATGAACATGCTGAATTATATAGAGCAGTTAACATCCTACGTTACTTCTTTGTTGCCTGCGAATCATACCTGCGAAGGTATGGCCCATTACATCAGTCTACAATTTCCCCAAGAGCAATTCCCCAGTGTGTAACAGTCACGCTGACTGGTCCTAACATGTTTACAAACATTGCTGTAACTGGTCTATAAATACTTTGAAGCCGCGATGTTGCCACATTTATTAGGAGATAACAATTTTTATTTCCACATTTTAGAAAACCCAACTGAGATTAAAAAAAATCCCATCAGACTAAGTTTTCTATGTTTTTGGTGGTGATGACACAATCAAATTGTTGGCAAACTTATACCTAGGGCCGTACGCAGGATTTATTTATTGGGAGTTGCGAGGACTAAAAAACCTTAAAAAGTGCACTTTAAAAAAAAAGTGGACCTTTTATGGTAAAAGTGGACCTAAAATGGTCCTTTTTCGGACTTTTGAACATTTTATAACCAACAAAGTGCACTTTTTTGGTCAAATTTCGCTAAATTTTGGACCTTTTTGTTAAAAAATCAGCGCAAAAAGTAGACCTTTTGCCCCTTTTATGGAATTTCGCGACCACCCGCAACCCCAACCCCAGTACGGGCCTGCTTTATTACCCTATAACCCTAACAAAATAACCAACCATTGAAACTAAAACTTGATCTTAATAATAAATGATCTGCTTCAATCATGTGTTTGTCATTAAAAAGTTGTTAATTAACGGAATATAACGGAATATATCCGGTCACTGGTTTCGGATAGCGAACATTTTAGCTTGGAAAAAGCGAGCCCTTAACATTTCTTAAACCTTCTTACATAATCGCAAAAAAGCTTAGCCTTTTACAAATTCGGAATAGAAAACCCCGTTTCAATTATCGAAGAGTGAACCATTTTTAATATTCGGAAAGCGACCCTTTTGTTTCGGCATAGCGAACCTCTTTTAAAGACTTAAAAAAGGAGAAAAACGCATGTTCGGAAAACGAACCTTCAGAACATTGAACCTTCAGAATATCGAGAGGACCCAAAATAACTACTTCCAACCAAATCTCATGAGTCGCAAGGTAAATTCGAAAAAAGATCACAATAGAATACACACAGTTGTATTTGCCTTATGTTCAGCAGTTTAACCTGCATTGCAAATGCATAAACTTTGTTTGTTTGTTCTTTTTAGTCAACATTGCCGAGTTTCGTGATATATTTTCCAACATCTTCTAAACATTTTTTGGAATGGCAATTGTGTTTTATTCTGGCGTTTATGCCTGTTCTTATAGGATAGAATCACGTGGGTAGCTAAAAACTGCTGATTTACCGTACATCCTATCATAATCACTGTTGGTGGGTTATGCGGCGTGGATACTCGAAGGAGTGATGCGCCCACAAGAAAGGTGTATTTTTGGTACATTTTTGACAGATTTCTAGAAAAACTAAGTCGGTGACCCCTTCTTTTTATTGATGCGCACTTAAAGATCTGGCATTTGGACTTTACATAATTTAAAATAATAACAAATCTGGCCGTCAGAAGGTTATTTTTTGGAGGGAAAATGACGCTTTTTCTGGTTTTCGCATAGAGCTCTGTACAAACTTTCCCCGAAAAAAAAATGCGATTTTTTTTTAACACGTCATACCTCAAAAATTAAATAAGTCGGTGGACCCCCATTTTTTATTCAGATTTCTTCATTACACCGTGCAAATCAATCTATCTAAATAAAGAAAAGAGAAAAGCTGGCCGTAGCTTTATGATCCTCTAGCACCCTTACAATGGGGAGGCCAACCCACTCAAACAAGCCAATCACGGTATTCACGTCCGTGTTGACGCACGTCGTCACGCCCGGCGCACGGTAAATAACTCTGAACATTTGGCAGAGAGTATTATAGTTATCTCCGTCTTCTCGGCGGACGTCAACCAAAAAACAATGGTTTCTCTATTCCGCGAGTGTCTTTGCGTGTTGCCTACAAAGTAGGGCTACCATGCTACTGACACTGGATCGAGCGATAACTTTAAACAACTGACCTGAAATAGGGTGGGTTGCCAATAAAACTGACCGTTTGCCGAAACAATTTAAAGATGTTAAAATGGGGGTTTTTTGTCGCAAAGGACGGTTTGTCGGCAACAATATTTTTTACTGTTTGCTTAAAAATTCTGAAGAGCGGGAAGGGGGGGTGGGCTTAGGAGTTCATTAAAATTCAAAAATTGTTCAGTATAGGATACTGCATAATATTGTATTAGACACCGATATTAGCAATTGGAAGTAATATTTTTCAGACCAAGTCTAGTAACCAAAGGATAATTTAATTATATTTCACCTACAGGGTGGTATCAGAAGGAATCCTAAATATTAGTGACCAAACTTCAAACGTGAGTATCACATTTGAGAAAATTTAAAAGAATTCTTAAAATACCAAAATTAATTTCAATTATTTTAATGTAAACAGAACTCGATGAGGTTCAGTAGTTTATGAAGAAATAAGCGTTATGTAACACATGTAAATGGACACTTCCTTCCACGTTTTGTAATAAAGTGATTCACACAGAAAAGGCGCGAAATATGATACTCCATTCATTTCTTTTCATTTTCTTTAAAAACAAAATTAAGATATAATATTTGCACAGGTTCAACATGAACATTGCACATACATTACAAAAGTTTGATATTCAACCTAGGTTGTGCATTCTTAAAACTCTAAAGAACAGTTTCAACCAAGTTCACCTTTTTCGGTTTGCTAAGAATTGACTCAGATGTGTAGATTTCCGTTTGATAAC
The DNA here is from genome assembly GCA_023653785.1 of Ophioderma brevispina. Taxonomy (NCBI): domain Eukaryota; kingdom Metazoa; phylum Echinodermata; class Ophiuroidea; order Amphilepidida; family Ophiodermatidae; genus Ophioderma; species Ophioderma brevispina. The sequence continues at coordinate 1,487 of JAMKCH010065276.1, read as the reverse complement.
GGCATCAAGATTGTATTATCCAGCATGCAAATGCAAAGTATTTGTGGCAGATTGTTACGTCTGCACTTTGTCTGGATATTTAGACGTCTGATGACTGCAAGTTCTGTAGTCGGGCGGTTCTCCGCCTTCCGCGACTCTTGTTCAAATTAATTTTGACTTGTACCCGTTTTCAGGACTTCTTAACGTATTCAAGATTGTTTCTTGCAGGAGGATTCTGTGGAATCTTAATATAAATTCCTCCCTGACCAGCGTAATGTTATGACCAGTTTCGGCAGATTGAAAACCAAAACGTCCTTTGTATGGGCGACAACTGTTGACCATCCACCTTTCTCGTGCCATACTTATTATAACCACAAGTGAGATAAAACGCGGGTTAATTGTGAATGTGCCACTCAAATCATGCCTTTATTATTTAAATGTAGAAATCCACCATCTATGGAATATGATGTCTACTTTGAATAAAAACTATTGTGAATGATCTTTAGTTCAGGTTTATCCACCTGTGAAAGTATTGATTCAACTTCTCAATCTGTATGCAGTGCTGCACCCCTAATCAATTAAAATATTTCACATTTTCTACAGATTTTATTAGTGTTGTTTTAAATAAAAGATTGAATATTTGGTTATTACTATGTTTTGTTTTCTTGTCACGGTAATTGTTTATTACTCGGAATTAAAACGAACAAAATGGCAGTGAACTCACGAACTGTTTTTTTTTTCTTTCTCAACAAGGGCCGGTTCTCAATGGGGAATGGAAAGAAGACAGCGTGAACATATAAAACAGCAACATCAAATCGAATTATTGTTAGCAAACTTGAAAGAAGTGTCCACTGACAGTGTTACATAAAACGCTATTTCTTCAAAACTACTGAACCGAACTCGAGTGATGTGACATCCAAATTGTTAAGAAAGTTAATTGTGGTTTAAGATTCTTTTAAATTTTCTCAACGTAATACTTACTTTTGAAGTATGGTCGCCTAAAGTAGAGTGTATTCTTTCTGAGGGCACAACCGGTATACGATCTATGTCCTTCGCTAAAAGTACCATTTGGTTGACACGGAATTCTGTAAAGGGGCGGTAGGCAACATCCCATTTCTGAACGGCCTGGGCAAAGGGTAGTCTACAAGGTAGGGTCCAGGGCCCGCCTTTGGGTCCATGGTGGAGTCCTGGGGCGGAGCCCCAGGAAGCTCTTGGCTATGTTGCCACAATCTTAGCGATAAAAAGTATGTTTTAAGAGCACAAAAATTTCCCATTCGTTCCAATTTCACAAAATTCCGTTTGAAGCTACAATCACTCTTTCTGTCCCTTTTACTTCCTCTCGTCTTCCAGTTTCTTTCTTGGTCTCTTCTCCCTTACCAGTTATAGTCGTCGTCATTTGTCTAATATCGTGACAATTGATGTATTCACTCGGGAACTCTCTTCTTCTTTTCCATTTGATTCTAGTATTCCCGATTTTCGTCTTTTTTCCTCTTTCAATCCCTTTTCCA